>JAWLRI010000953.1:191985-202581 GCA_034781795.1 Crypturellus tataupa | reverse complement strand
CTTTGCCAGCAGAGAAATAAAATATAAAAGTTTTTATAAAATGTATTTTCCAAGTTGCTTGGAACACTAGATTACAAAAGGTATCTTCAGGACAGCTTATTTGAAAATAGAGCTGGTGAGATCATACAAAAACTTATTGGAAAAAAAAGTTTATTTCCAGACCTGAGAATGAATCTTCATGTTTAATACCTATTGTCCTTTAAACGCATAAGAGTTGTTCATTGCTTTGCTGATTTACGACAGGAATTGTCACTCTTGTTCTAATCTCATGATTTAGAAGCAAGTCTGTTGAAGGCAGTGGTGTAATTAATACCAGCAGAGACAGTAAGATCTACAGTATATAATAATCCCTAACATCTATTTGAGGCTTGTTCATCCTTTTTTTTTTTTTTTCTTTTTTTAAGGAATTATCCTGGAATATGTACAAGGTGGTGAGCCAAAGACCAGATCCATAGATCTGCTTGATCTTAGACCTGAGTAAGTAGGATTCTATTTTGGATAATAGCACTGTATGCTGTCTTGTAGCATGATCCTATGCAACTCTATTTGACTGTTTTTAATGCAATTGGTATCAGTTATGTCTTTTCCACAAAAACAAACTTGTAAAAAAATTCTGTCTGTATTTTAAATATGGAATTTGCATTCTAGCAGACTATTGCCATCATGCTCTCTGCCACTATTCACAGATGGAAGCGTTTTTGCGTATGGAGTTATGAATATCAAGAAGCCAGCAGAAATATGGGGTTTTGTTGTGCCAAACTTCATTATTATTACTAGTGATTCTTAGTTCTTAGGTACTGTAAAAATATTTCTGTTCAGAACGTTTTGGAAAAAAAACAGGTCCGATTCAACTCCCAGTTATGCTACTTTAAATGGGCAAGCTGAAATCACTGAAAACAACAACTGGGCATAAATATAAGTGTAAGCACTGAGAATACTAATGTAGGAAAACGTGATTCTGTTTTAGAGGGCTGATATAGAAGATCTATTTTTAGACTGTGAATATTTACATAATAAAATGCTAGATTTTCGCAGAAGGATCAGTTATAAATCTTTGTGCTCTGGCTGATGAATGTTGTCACCTTCAAAGTTTTTCACAGATGTCCAGAAAAGTGTAGTTTATCTGATATATGAAAAAATACCAATAAATACCAGGAGACACTGTATCGCTGTAGATAACTGGAAGTTATTGCTCTAGCTAAGAGTTGTAGAAACAGGCATAATTTGTGAAGCCATGGAGAGAGTTTACTTTAATACTATCATATATATTTTCTCATGTTGTAACTTCATGTGCTTTTGGAGAGTTTATGAAATTCCATTTTAAGCTGACATTTATTGCTAAAATACCAATTTTGAAAACTTACGCCCCACATCTCTATGTGAACCCTTTGAAAAGGAAGAAGTTCTTGCTAACCTAAAATATTTAAAAGTCGTATCTTACTGAACTGTTATACTAAAAGAGGGAAAGAAATGCAGAAGTGAAAAAAAAAGATTTATTTATGTGTCTTTAGACCGTTATTGAATTAGATAAATAATTTTAATATAAATAACTGCTTAATTACATTTCTCTGCAAGTAAGCAATATATTTTTATAATTGTAACTGTTGTGAAAGGATTTTTTTTTTTTCTGAATTAGCACAGATGTTATGGCTTTGGCAGAAGAAATTCAGAAAGAAGAACCTCTCACCACAGCTTCATGCAAGGAACAGATCGTATATTTATTGCGAAGATTGCAGGAAAAGCTTGGGGAGGAAGATGATCGCAGGTTCTATCTTTTTAAGGTCAGAGGCACTTGCGGGATTTGGGTGTGTTTCAGTTTTAATATTTGAATACATTTTTACTGACCTGTGTTATAACTGAACACAAAATTTGGACTCTTTGACCATTTTCTCAGTTGTTTTCAAACCTCTGCAGTGTTCAGAGAGACTGCCTGGCCTGGCTGTTTCCTCTACGGTTTCCCCCCCAAAAGCTGGAAGCTTAATTACTTCTAAACACTGTTTACACCAGCTGATGTGCAAGGGCATATTTTCAATGGAGAAAAGTAATTATATTTATTTGTCAAATGACTCTGGACCAGCAACCCTGAGAGTTATGTTTAAACAGAAGCTGTGAATAGAACTCAAATAAATTAGCCGAGGGGAAAGGCCTTGAATATTTTTCTACATTTGTCTTTTCTGATTTTCATTTTGTGTAAATTATGATTATTTTAGATATTCTGCTACATACAGCAGTATCGGTTGCTGTTTAATTTCTGCGAGCCAAGTGATATGTTAGAGAAATTCAGAGATTTTCAAGGGTTGGGCTATATAGGCCTTCTGTGGTGGATTCTGTCAGTAAGGCTGGAATAATAGCATTTAAAAACAAAAAGAAATCTAGGATTCTTTCTTACTGTTTGTTTTGCAAAGCTGATGAAAAGGTAGTGATAAGAAGGTACCCAAGAGTCCATCCTGGGTCTTATAAACAGTTTATGCAATAGTTCATTATCTGGAGAAAACTTAAGATTAATAAAAGGCCAGACCTTGCAAACATCTTTGTAATAAAACCATAGCTGGTAGTGACACTTAAGGAATTTCCATCTCTCTTTTTTTTTTTTACCTCCAGAGATTGTATTTTACAGGCTGAAATAATTAAGTGTTGTATCTTTATTGTGTCAGAGGATGGCAATGTGTAGTTATTAAAACTGTTGATTGCTATATTACTGAGTGATACATGGAATTCAGAGGAAAGAGGAAGCTTTGTGTTTTTAATTATGTTTTTTTCTTTTTTCCTTTTTTTGGTAGTGGTTTATTTGATTAAAAACATAACTTAAGATGTTCCAAGAAATAATTTGGATACTTCTGGCCAATAGGACACAAAAGATTTGTATATTTAAACATGTAAACAAAGCTATGTATAACTAAGGAATCTTAAATCTAAGGAGTTTTAGTTGTGTTTTAACATATACTCTTTGTTGTAACAATGCCTTGATTTTCATAGCCTTTTAAAATTTTTCATCACAAACACTGGCACATAATCAAATACATATATGAATTTCAGTGTAAATAATATATATTTTTTTTGTTGGGTATAGTGCATTGTTTGATTTCCATATTTGAAAATATTAACAGTAGGCAAATTATCACTGTTGGATTATTTGCTTCACTCAAGAGTACTTAGAAATATGTGATAAGAGCTTGTTTTGTGTTTCAGTTCCATTTAATGCATGCAAAAGATACACAAGTATTAGAAGCTGCTGAAGTACTAATAAGATGTGGCAAGACTCGTGAGGGGAGAAAATATTTTGCTGAACAGTGTTCCGTATGTTTGCATTGTTTGGAGATGAATACTTTTTCCCTGCTGCGCAGCAGCGTAATCTAAACTTCCCTTTACTGTAATTTCCAGTAATTGTGGCAATGGTGTTGTTGGACACCCAGCGGAGAAGCGAGCTGTTGTAACAGCTTCTTGGGCTTTAAGCTCCCACACTTTACTGGACTGCAGGCTTAGCTTTCGGGCTGGTGTAGCACATTTTGCACAATTGAGGTACCTTTTTTTGGATATCACTGATTATTGTAGCGCTTGGCTCAAGCAGCTCTTGCTGACCTGGAGTTTCCTCTCTTTGTCAGTCCTTCTCCTGACCCTTGTTTTTTCTCTTCCATTTTGATCAGTTCCTACTCTTCGGAGATACCTGAGCTGCCTTTATTTTCCTTTATGAATCTATGTGTGGCAGCTGAGAAAGATATAAGAAGCAAGAGATAAGAACAAAAAGTTTAAGCTCTGGCAGTGTCAGTGATTAAATGACCTCGCTCATAAATCATGTCGTCTTCATTCTCAGTGTTACAGAGAGGAACTAATGGGCACCACTGCTCTGTTTTTAACACCCCTTTATTTCACTGTCAGCAGTTACTGCTGAGATTTCCCAGAATAACATTTCATTATATCTTAGACTCAAGCAGAAGTCAGTTTGTAAGAGATGAAAAGATGAAAGAAAACCATGCTATACAATCACCACGTACTCTAATACAAACCAAATTATACTACTGTGTCCTTTTTAAAATATCATGACAGACTGATTTTCGTTGGGCAGTGTTTGTTTTTAAACTAGGCTTCCTCTCTGAATTTTGCCCTGAGAATTATCTTTGTTTTAGCTCTGTGTGGCTTTTTTGTTATGACCTCAGAGGATGGACCTGCATGGAGCCGTTAATTTTGTTCTTCCCATTTTTAGAACGGTATCACGTACTAACCAAAAGCACCCAATAACATAAAGGGTTCAAGATGCTCAATTTGCCTACATCCTTGGGTCACTGCCTAAGGTTAAGGGCAATTGGGATTTCGTTTATCATTGAGCTCACTGGGCACACTTCCCTTGGCCATTCATTTCACCTTTGCAGGGAAAGATCTCACAGTTTTCACAGACATAACCTGATAAGGCACATTTTTTCAGTTAATGGCTAATCTATTACTGGCTAAGTTGACTGGAGGAGGAAAACCTATTAAGCTATTTAATATTGTAAGTGATGGGACTTTATGAAAAAATGCATCAAATCCTGTTTTTTTCTCCTCCCTCCCCATCATCTTGTATTTCAGGTACTTAGGGCACATGTATTACCACTGACTAACGTAGCATTTAACAAATCTGGTTCCCGGTAAGTTGTTCTTCAATTCAAAATATATGATCATCAATGTAAGTTTTGTATTTGTAAATTAAATTGTGAGAGAATTTCAATATTCTTATTTTCCTGAAAAAAGAAGTCAGCCATTTTGCTTCTAAGCAACTTTAGATTGGTGATTAGTTTTCAGGCCTCTCTGGGAGATCCAATAGGCAATGGGAAAAAGTGGTGGGTGAAATTCAGTTTAAATGTATCTTTTTCCTTCTAAGATGATAATTTGTTGACAATTAATGCATTTAACAGAAGCACCTTTATGGCAAGGAAATGAATGTAACTAAAACCAATGAGTCTTTGACATAAATTCATTTGGGACTTCGATTGTAGTGGAATGCTGTATGAACTGATTTCATTCTGGGCATAGACCTAATATTTTTTTCTTTAGTGTCTGAAAAGAAGCAGCTTGATTTTAATGGAAATACATTAAGATTAGAAATATATATTTGTTAAGATTAATAATAAAAAAGAAAGAAAAAAAAAGAAAAGGAATGCCCACATTTGTTAATTAAAGTTTGGTAAAGAAAGAAAAGAATTAGTGGCCAAAACAATGATGACTGAAATCTATGGAAATGATTGATTTGGCTATACACTAGGACCATTATGAAAATTGTAATATTCAGAAATTAATTTCTCTTTATTTTAGCTTTATAACTGGAAGCTATGACAGAACCTGCAAAGTATGGGATACTGCATCGGGAGAAGAGTTACGTACGCTGGAGGGACATAGAAATGTTGTCTATGCAATAGCTTTCAACAACCCCTATGGGTAAATATATTTTCTCTGAGATCCAGAGAATTCTTAATTCTTAATTGTGCTATTTTGCAAATTTGGAATTGTTAGAACTTTAAAATAGATTAAATAATCTCAAACTAAAACTGTTCAAATTCTGCATTGGAAAAGTTAAGCTGTAGCTAATAATCATAGGACGACACTGTATATTATGAATGTAAGATCTTTGTATTTTGTATACATTCAAGCATGTTTTCTGCTTTAATTTGAAAACTGATATTTAGAAATTTGCATCTTACGTTTCATTAAGTCTTGAGAATCTTGAAAAAATGTATACGCCATTATAAATAACATGGGAACACAGGTTTATTTCTGGTAATGTCTATATAATCACAGTGTGTTCTGAGAGTTAATCATTCTATACTACCTCCATATAATTCTATATAAGAGAAATACTTATGACCACTTGTATTACTTCAGTTTTAGCACTCCTATCATAACCAAAGTGGGTATCTCCATTTAGCATTACACATGATTTGGAAATGTCTGCGCTCTTGAGTAGTTTTCATAAAATCCACAGGGTGCCGCTGTGTGGATGTCACATATGCATTTGTGTGTCTTGTTTTCTGCAATAACTCATTCCCCCAGTCATAACTGCCACCTAAATAAAGGGAATTAAGTACTTAAGTTTTATTGTCATAGACTTCCTGGAGAAGATTTATAACGAAATAATTATTTTGCTTCCCTGCAGAATACGATAGGAACAATTTTTTACAATTAATTTTTTTTTCACATACAGATGTCTTATTTACCAGTTAGACTGTTAGCAGTAGACTAAGTTAATGTCAGGAGATACATGTAAAACATTCGCTTTTAGGTTACTTTGAGGATCATCAGTTCCTTCTAATAGGAAAAACTAGAACTTAACTGTCTCTTCTACTCTGCTATTATTCTTTACTTTAAAAAATAATTTATGAAATTGTACTTCAGAGGAACTACATACAACAAAAATTTGTGCTGATATCAATAACTAGACTGTGATATAAAAGTGTAGAAGCAAATGTAGCAAAGTTCTGCTACATGAGAAAACCTGATCAGACTCTTGAACTACGTTAAATTTGAAGTCCAGTAAAAAAGAATGTTTTTCTGCTGATCTCTAGGTTTCTATACAGTGTCCTTCATTGCATTTTCTGGGTGCCTAACTTCAGTTTGAGTTTGCTCTAATTTCATTTAGTTACAACACTCCCACTGACTTCAGTGGGAGGAGAGTTGGACCTTTGAAGTTTGGGTAAGCTGTTTATAATAGCAGTTTATAAGTGTTTATAAAATAAACAAACCCTGATTTTGTGGGTGGCCTGGCTGATGAAATGACATTTGAATATGTCTGGTAACACAGAGATAACTTCCCCCCTAATAGGAGTTAGAAACTACGTCCACATTTATTTTTACTGTAATATAACTTCTATATGTGAAAGCCTGCTCTGGGATCTTGTTATGTGGCAAAATATGCCATAGTGAATTTCTGCAAGAGCAGAAAGAGCTTCATGAGCTTCTTACAAAGAATTCTTCATCCTCCTGCTATATCTAACTTGTACAGAGGGTGTGTGACTGGAGAGGGGTGAGGGAAATTGTATTTTGCTCTGTGCATAGGAGCATAAGGAAAGAAGTTCCCAGCTCCCATTCTCCTCTTTGCAGTTGTGCACAGAAGCAGCCACTACCAATTGAATAAGTTTATTGCTAAACTAAGAGCTTGTGCCTGAGAGAGTTCAAAGAAATATACTGCTGTCATGCTTTGAAGATAATGTTTTGTTTCTATGATTTCTGCTTTCTTTGAAATTGGAGTTTCTCTTTTCTAAATAAAAATGACGATGTTTTCCATTTAGTGACAAGATTGCCACTGGATCTTTTGATAAAACCTGCAAACTGTGGAGTACAGAAACAGGAAAATGTTATTATACTTTCAGAGGACATACTGCAGAAATAGTGAGTACTGATGGACATTACTTATTCCTTTACATGCCACACAAAGTCATGCACAGCTGTGGGCTTCACATGTCTATGAGCTGACATTGGAAGGAGCTACTATTCTGCATTTGTTTTCACATTCAGACATTGCGAACATGTATGAAAAAGCATTATGACAGTTCTTAAGAAATAGAACAAAGCATTGCACAGAGTTTGAGAGGTTAGTTTTAGTTTTGGCTTCTTACAGTTTCTTTTGTTTATCAAAATGTTGACACTTTTTTTTCTGAAAGCAATTGAACAATCTGAAATCTCTATTGCATCTATTATTCCTTGATTTGTTTGCATTTTATCTATTTTTCTAATATTTTATACTGCCTTTCATATTTGCAGAACTGAATACACAAGAACACTGTTATTTGTATTGCTGTCTTTTACATTAATATTTGTACTAATAGCACAGGACCAATAGAAATCATAGAAGAATTCCTGGAATAAAATTGCATTTTAAGTATCTTATCTGAGAATACGTGGGATACAGAAATGCCAAAGCTATAATGACAACAAAACACTTTAAGCTTAGAAATGCTCCGTTTCCTTTTCAACACACTAGAAAGCCTAATAACAAAAGTAAATATATTGATTGACAGCATTTCAGATTAAAAGAGCAGAGCAAATCTACCAAAACCCTGTTTGAGTGCAATTTTTTTTTCTGCGTAAAAGGAGATATAAAATCATTACTTAGTAAAGCATTTGTGGAAAGTTGTTTTTGGAAAAAACTCTACATTTGATTTGTAGATTGCAAGACCTGTGTGAGAAAATGCTGGTTTACTTTAGTGGAATTTATATTTAATTTCAGTAGGTTTTTGGCTTTAAAAGTATTTTGAAACTCTTATCTCTTAAGCTGAAAACCACATTTGCTTACTGAGACGGACTGGAGTGATTTTACTTTTACAAAAGAGGTAGCTATATATTTAAAGACCCTTTCAATGGAAGTTCTCTGACTTCCATAGGGGTGGAATTAGGCCTAACATGTTTTGAGCTGTGTAGAACAACCAGCAAAAAATGCTGTTTCTCTGTATGGGATGTGTTTCTAAAATGAGAGTTTTATTGCATGTGTTGCATTGCTGGAAAGAGCATGTCCATGTCTATTCAATATTAGAAGAGAAAGAGAAGTTGTGGAATCTCTGTCTCTGGAGATCTTCAAAACGCGCAGTCCTGTGCCACATGCTCTAGGTGACCCTGCGTGCCCAGGGTGATCTCTAGAGGTCCCTTCCAACCTTAATGATTCTATGAAAAGGGCATCATGATGAAAATGTACCTGTGAACTCAACTACTGCTTTCCTTCTTATATGACAGCTATTCTTTATTAGTGGGACAATCATATTAAACAATGCAAAGCTGACTACGTTATTTTTTAAATGTGAAAAATGAATTAAGAAAATTGTTAAGGTTTCATTGACGCTTTTTCATTATTAAATAAATACAGAATGGTGGGGAGACACCCAGTCTTTTGCCTAGATAACAACAGCTGTTAAGAAAAGACTCCCACAGCATGTGTGAGTCAAATACCCACTTGGTTTGACCCAAGCTGATCATGCTAAAGAGCAAGACATCTGAGCCCCCAAGTGATGGTGTTAGAGAGGAGGCCTCTAACACATGTGAGAGAGGCCTGTGTACACATGCAACAATGTGAACATGGGGATGTGATTAAAACTTCCTGGGGTTACCAAATGTGGTTAATTCTGACTTATAGCTTTCAGAAAAATTATATAAATCACTTTTTTTCCTTTTTTTTCCTCTCTCTCTCTTTGTTTTTTTTCTCCAGGTATGTTTATCCTTTAATCTTCAAAGCACCTTAGTGGCAACTGGAAGCATGGATACTACAGCCAAGTTATGGGATATAGAGAAAGGAGAAGAAACAGTCACTCTAAGGGTATGCTTTCCTTCTTTACGGTTTTAAGGTGTTTCTTGCTTTTTTAGTTTTCTGAGATAAATAACATTATACTTCTTAACATATGCTTCAAAACTCAAACAAAATTTCTGTTACCAGGTGTGTCATACAGTGACTGCAATTACAGAACAGATTAAGTGACTTGAAGGGAATAAGGAATCTATGATGTTTTATAATAAATACTGTTCATCAAAAGACAGATTTTCTCATTTCAGTGACATTACTGTTACAGGTCAGAATACCTTCCATTACCCAGTAAAACATGTTATTATACTATAATTTATTGCCTCCTCTGCATTAACATGAAGTGACTTTGAGAACATTAATGTCAGAAGCTATATCTTAATGAGTCTTCTTCCTGAAAATGTAAGCAGAGGAAAGTTACCTAATATCTAGACTATAATTTTGCTTTGCTTTATATGGCATGCCAGGATTCCACAGATTCAGTGTTTTGGCCAGAGTTACTAAGTTTTCATACATCTGTGTCTCAGAAATTCTAAGTAATGGACAGTGAATATGCTTCTTTCTTTGGTGTATATGACCTGTGGTGTGACAGAGGCAGTTCCTCCTCTTTGACTTTTTCTCCCCCAGAGCCTTAAGCAGAGGAAAAAGTGGTGGGAAGAGGTGAACCTTCAGCTTCCTAGTGTGCAAGTCATTTCTCCACAGGCCTGCACCAAGGCCAATGACAAGCTGCACTGTAGTTACTCTGAATGAGTCACCTGATTTCAGAATGTGTTGGTGAACTAATATGATTTTGTTTAAAGTAGATGTGGAAAAGACCAATCAGATTTCTCATTGTCTGTCATTGCAGAATTACTCATACATATATTTTATTGGTTAGCACTTAACGTAGATGCTTGAGTTTTGCCGCTGTTGGGATACTATGCCACAGTCCAGTAGATCCTTCTGTCAACATTGTAATGTATTGGACAAAGAAAACTAATACGTATTATATGTGTTATACAAGGATTCTGCAACACAAATAAAAAAATCTTTGATTTCTTTAATGCTACTGAAAAATCTACCAGTTGAATTAATTCTGGAAAGAGTCTTATTTACATTCTCACGCTTTTTTTTTTTTTTTTTTTTAATCCTCTCAGGGGCACTCAGCAGAAATCATTACCTTATCTTTTAACACACCAGGAGATAGGATTATCACTGGCTCCTTTGACCACACGGTGGCAGTGTGGGACGTTGGCACTGGCAGGTACTGAAGTATTAATAAATGTCCTTTTGTGCTTCATGTTTTAATGACAAATGAAAGGACAGTGTTGAGCTAAGAATTACACTCCTTGCACTTTTGCTTC
>JAWLRI010000953.1:149381-191885 GCA_034781795.1 Crypturellus tataupa | reverse complement strand
CTTTTGTGCTTCATGTTTTAATGACAAATGAAAGGACAGTGTTGAGCTAAGAATTACACTCCTTGCACTTTTGCTTCCTTTTTTGGGTAGGTATTGGTTCCTCTCTCTTTTGTTGGTCTGCTTCCTTTCTTCAGAAAGGTAATGTTGCTCACTAAATGATTTTCTCTGCAGAAGATTTAGATTTTTATTCCATTTTCTTATGAACATTAAGGAGACAGATGGACTACAGTGGTCCTGTGTTTTTACTATAGACTTCTCCAAAAGGAAGATATTTTATCAGTATAGAAACTCATGGTTTGGAAAGTGTCTATATTTTCTTATATGACAGACTGTTTAAAGAAAAGGTATGTTATGTCACAGGAAATTAGTCTAGTCCCTTCCTCTTTAGAACACATAGAGGGCTTGTTTTCCTTCTCACACTGCTTTGTGTCAGGATACATTTATAAAAAGGAGAAAAATTGGCCCTCTGACTGTAGAGAACAAAATGTCTCAATTATGATGCCAAAAAGCAATAATGTAGTAGCTAAATACTAGCTGGTTATATTATCCTGACAAATCCTCTTGTTTTTTCAACCAGAATAATAAAATGGTTGCCCTCATTACTGACAAATTAATTTATAAAGATATTCTATTAAATTTTCAGAGAAGATATCTTTGTGAGAGCAGGAGAAATATCTTTGTAATTAATATATGAAGGGAAAGCGTTATCTTGCAATAATGAACTTAATATGCATCACTTCAAAACCAGAGTAATCGCGTGATTAAAAAAAGTAATGTACACAGTTTATCGTTTTGGACTTGATCTTGTAAGCTTTGAGCATATAAAACTTAAACAGTTTAATGTTTGGCATAGCTAAGGACTCACTCAGCAGCCAGGCCTTCAGATGCAGTATTGTTGTTTAGCCTGTTTCCTTGCAAATGTTTGTTGGCAAATAGTTTCTCCTTAGCTTCTCCTTTCATCCTCTCGTCTGGACCTGCAGTGAAATCAAAGTCTGGGGATCTTCCTGTTGTATTCTTTTCTTCTAAGAAATGACTGTGGACTTGACATCAGGATCAAATAGCAGGAAGTGGAATATGAGGGAGGAAATTCTTGTTTAAACACTAGTAGTTCTGGTAGTTAGCTAGTAGCAGTATAATTGTGCCAGGGTCAGCATGCAGTCTTTTAGATGGTGGTGAGTTATGTATACATTTAATAACAGAGAAAGGTTGTAGTTCAGAAAGGGTTGTGAACAAATCATAGTTTTATTTATGATTTGCATACCTACTTAGAGGTATGTAAATCTCTTTATAGAGACTTACATATCTTTTCACAGTTTCAGTGAAACAAGTTGCACACATGGCTATCCATTGAGCTTCTTGATTGGAGCTTTAGCAGGCTGAGGATTGGACTGCCTTTTCAAAATCTGGGAATCAAAATGTTTGTCATCATTCAGTGTTAAGTGGTGCAGTAACAGGAGCCTTGATGGCCAAATAAAATATCCACAAAATTGTTGTTGTTACTGTTTTCTGTTTGTTGATTTTTATTCTTAGCATAGAAAGGTCTGTACAATTACAGCAGACTCGCATTGTTAGAAATTAAAAGAAGTAATTTCATAAGACAGCATGAGCATAATCAAGTTTTTGTTATCATAAATCAAACATTCATTTGCTCATGAGTTTTGCGTTGTGATCTGTTCATTCAGTGTATGCATTAATTTAGCTCTTCTATATCTATATCTTACCCAACTAATAAAAACATTTCAGCTACTTAAATTTATTTAGTTGTTTTTCTAGTCGTTACTTTGTCCATTACTCAAAACTGTTTTCTATTAATGATATGATAATATTAGAATTGTAATAATAAGTTACTAATCTTTAATATGTCTCTTAATCAGTTTTAGATTTCATTGGTTTATAGGCCATTAATTCATAGTAAGTGCAAATGGCTGATTGTACCTCTATGCAGCTAAAGCTGATTGAAGGATTTAATGGAAGTAGCATTGTTGGTCCTTGTGCAGCAAGAAATTTAGCATTAATGAGGATTAGAAGTCATTTTTCAGTTTTGTCCTCGTTTGTGTACTTGAGTACATGCTCAAATTAAGCACCCGATTAAGTCTTGGTTGATCGGATTTTATAAAAAGATTTAGATTAAACAGTTCAGTGGTGGAGTGTTGGAAAGATAGAATTGGAAAGATACACTCTAATTCACTGAAATAGGATATTGGGAGGCTAATGTGGAAAAACTTGCTGTTTGTACTATGGATGTAGATTAATAAAAGAAATCTGTTTCTCTTTTGCCCAGAAAAGTGCAAACTTGCTTATAAATATGTGCCTGTATCAAAATACACAGTAAAAATGTGTTTTGTTTTGTTTTTGCAGGAAGTTACATACTTTAATAGGTCACCGGGGAGAGATTAGCAGTGCCCAGTTCAACTGGGACTGCTCTCTCATTGCCACGGGCTCGATGGACAAAACGTGCATGGTAAGGAAGCACAGAGGGGCCGCTCGGCGTTAGAGCTCCCTTGCTGCAATGCAAAAATACTGCAGTAAAAATAATTTATTGTCAGACTTCATACAGAATGTGGTGAATCCCTGTAGTTTTTGTTACAGATTCAGAAAAAAATAGTGGCTTTTTTAAAACCTTTCTATAAATTAGGTCAGTGGTTTGCAAGGTTACCTAATACCACTAAACAAGAAGGCGTGTTTTGTAATGCAGTACGACTAATTTATTGTTTTAGTATCAAAGCAAAAGAAGGACTATTTTAGAGTTCATGTCATGGAATGTCCATGTCATGTCATGGAATCATGTCATGGAATAAATTGGGCTAACTGCTTCTTGATTCTTGTGGCATAGCCTTCAAATGAGCCTATGGTTTGTCAGTGGGAGACATGTCTGGGTGGTTTTCGGTAAGAAATCTGTGGGTTTGAGGGTTCCACTGCAGAAGGCCTGCATTTCAGTGGCAAGGTGGTGTGGTTTGTCTACCCTCATCTGCATGTCTCAGAGACAGAGTTCAGGTGGAGGTTCTCAGAGTGCAAATTTGGTCTGCCAGCATTTAGGTTAGAGCACACATTTCAATAGCATCCTTTATTTTTCCCTCTACAGAGCAGATAAAGCTATAATATTTCCATATCCAACTCTTCAGTTTATTTTAGAAGTTATTACCATGAGAGTGAAATTTTGCTTATTAGAGTCAGAGGAGGAATGGAGGAAACCAGTGTCTGACATATTTCTGAGGTCTAAGCCCACTGTGTCACACAGGCTGAATATCTTGAAAGACGTGCCACAAAATGAATGAATTATTGGAGCCTCATTTGAACAAATATCTTTGTGTGTATATCACAGACCTAAAATAAATGGGAGTTTGTAACAGATATATTTAGGAAAAAAAAGGAACTAGGAAAGCAAAATAAATTGCAGGTTTTTTAGCTTTGACTAAGATGTTCACAAGGGGGAGTGAACTAAATTCATTTGATTGGCTTTGTTTGCTAGATCCCATATGTTCTGTACTGTTACCCTTGACAAAGGTATCATCTCTTGGTTAAGTAGCTACTGCTTTCCCTTCTTTCTAGGTAGCATAAACAGATTGTAGTAATTGAGATAGATACTGGTTCTTTTCCTGAATTTGATTTTTCTCTCTGATAGCTTTTTTTTTTTTACTGTATTTTTAGAATTATTTTCAGCTCAGTTTCTACTGAAGCTTTCGCATCATCTACTTTGTATAAAAATATATCTTCTATAACTGAATGAGTATTATTTGAAACTAGTACGTATAATTCTTTAAAGAATTTACAATTACAAGTGAAACTGAGGAGCTTTTTGTATGAGTTTATTCATTTAATTGAAGTCCTTTTAAATAATGATATGTGTTTTTAAATCTCATTTAATCAATAGTCCAAATTACAAAATAAACTGGACTTCATTAAACTCCAAACAGTTACTCTTTTATGAATTTATATCCAGGTTTCACATTAATACATCTAAACTGACATTAGAAAGGCCATATACTTGTCACATCAGATAAATATCTATTTAGGAAATTAGTTAAAATAAGCACAAGTTACCTTTATTTTCCATGCAGTAAATAAGTAAATACAGGTATCGCGTTTATTTATCATTATGCATCTGCAGCTGTGGAATGCGAAGACTGGGACACATATAGCAACTTTAACAGGTCACAGTGATGAAATACTGGATGTCTGTTTTGATTATGCTGGCCAGCGTATTGCAACTGCCTCTGCTGATGGTAAGTGAAATCATTTGGATTGGGACCACTATAAGGATTGCAGTGTAAATAGTGTAAAAACACATTTGTCCTCTTCCTTTGGTTTTGCTGTAGTTGCAAGAAGATCAAAACAGAGTTTCATGACCTGAAACTACAGATCGAGCCATATCTGTTTCATTATGGAAAGTTTAGCATTAAGTTTTGCCCAGTGAGAATTTTAATATTTTTACACAGTAATCAAATTGAAACAGCTTTCCCCTTGAAACTTAAGCTCATAAAAAAATACTTCTTATGTAGATGTAATTATGTCTAGAAAATGTAGGGAAGTAGCTTTAGAGTGAAGTTGGATTTATGCAGCTTAAATTTATATTTAAATGAAAAAGGTGTTTGGATGTTTACTATTTGCTAGTACATCTCCCTAACTGACTATAAGAGAATGTGCAGCAAAGAGCCAGGGAGATAATTTTATTTTATTATTGGTGTGCTGCAAAATTTGTATGCTTATTATTTTTTATGCATCACAATAAATATCTTTCTGTGTTCACCTGCACAGTGTTTTAATATAGTACATAATGAGGACACCATGTTTTTTACATACATATTTAGTGTGCTGATTCTGCACCTCAGGAACAGCGTACCGGACTAGTTGCGGAGGCCCTACTTGGATCTGATTTGCTGTATTTGCTAAATTAAGACATAATACAAAGTAAAAAGCATTTTGAAATACATTGACTAGCTTGTTCACTATTATTAGTAGCTTATTATATATATAGTTAATAGCTTGTTATATATAACAAATATCTGTGAGGTATTGAAAGATACCTGAATATAATGTTAAGAGGCTTTCTGAAATTACACAGTAAAGTGGTCCTTATTCTAAGTGGACATTTTACAAGTTGCAAGGCAGAGGCCATGGTGAAGTTAACCTTTTCCAGACATACTACAGATATTGTTTGATAGCCTTTTTCCTTGGCAAAAACTAGTAAGATTGCTGTCTACTCCTGTTGAAATCCTCAGGGATGAGGCCTTATTAAAATATTCTTACTAAAATATGTGCTCTATCTCCTATAACAGGGTCAGGAAGAGTTTATAATGCAGAAACAAAAAAGTGCATTGCAAAGATAGAAGGACATGGAGGTGAAATTTCTAAGGTGAGTTTTATGATTTTCTTATTCATTTCTGTGTGTGACATTCAGTCCACCAGTTATTCCATAACAGGTTAAAGATTAAGTTTTTTAGTATCTTGATGACCCCTTCTGTCTACTGCCTTCTGAGACATTTGCCATCACCCTCTTCCCCAGCTTTCACTAGATCTACTCCTCTCTACTTTTTCATTTCTCTGTGTGCCTGATTATCAAAAGGAACAGAAACACCCCATTTCTGTGGCAAAATACCTGGTCACATGTATATGTGCCCTGGGGAACTTAAAGCCTAAAGCCTATTTCAAAAATCACTTATTATGAGAGTATACTCATGTACTTCACTTAATTTTCTGTCCAGCTCAATTTTCAGTATCAACATTCAGTTCCAAAGATATTTAGTTACTTAAAAAAAATAATATCAGTAATTAAATTATTAATAAATTAGCTTTTAAAGATTTTTTATTTAACCAATGTTACTTACCTTCATTCTTTCAAAAGGTTAGTTTTCTTTAGTTCTGAGGCTAGTGTGCTAAGTCTGTAGTACTTTCATGCATTTTGTAAATGAAATACTAATATTTTCAAATCAAGTAGTTCTTCATAAACAGAAGAACTCTTCCTTTGTGTTGATTATAATTGCTCTAATGAGAGGATATTAAGTTCAGAAGGGCTAGTCTTTCCTCCCTTAATGCTTCACTGTGTGCTAAGGAATGCAGTCAATATTTGCTGAAATGTGGGAGAGTTGCAGACAAAATCCATCAGGGTCTTTAGTGCTGGCGTGGATTTCTGTGTTGGAAGTGAGAATTTGCTGATCTGGGAGCATTCTGAAAAGTCAGTCTATTTCTGCAGATGTTCTGCATGGCCGTGATCACTTGGGAAGGTTATTGCATGGAAATTTGATTTCTGGGGAGTAGGCATTTTGCCCTCAGTAATTAAGCAAGATTGCATTATACAATAAACCTAGTATTTTCTGGTTAGTCTTATAAAAATATGTGATTAACTGGAAATGCATGCAAAATTGGCAAAATATGAAGGCATTCTACAATACAACTTGCCTTCAGTGGGAATTTTAATATTACAGAGACATCGTATGTAATATAGAACTCTATAAAATCTATATTTTACATAGGAATAATGACGTTTAAATAGAGTTTTGCCACTGCGGAGCAAATATGATGTGGTGGGATCATATTCTAAAGTTCTGGCCCTATAATGAGGTCAATGTGGATAACCTTTGCACATAGACAAAGTTTCCAGCCACAAAAGTTTGCTGAGGTGTCTCTAGTGGTATACTGCAGTTAATTTTAGCTGGAAAAAAAATGGCAAGAGTTGCTGACTTCTGGGTTCATCTTTTAATCACTAGATATGCTTCCTTTTCTAGGCAAACTGATAAGCTAAATAATATCACTTTTTTTTTTAAGATATGTTTCAACCCTAAAGGCAACCGTATACTAACAGCCAGCTCTGATAAAACTGTGCGACTCTGGGATGCTGCTACAGGAGAGTGCATTCAGATACTAGAGGGTCACAATGATGAAATATTCTCCTGCGCCTTCAACTACAAAGGCAATATAATAATTACAGGTAACCAATGTTCTCCAAACTAGACTTTTTATTCTCTCTTTTTTTTTTTTTTTTTTTTAGAATCATATATTATAAATCATGTTATTCAAAAATTTATAGAATCTGAAAGATGTGCTGGGACCACCTCTCAAATGCAGGTACCCAGCAGTGTCTCAAAATAAAGCTAGAAAGTCATTTGGGGATTGGCTTAAGTACTCACTTAAGCACTCACTATCACAACCTGGGCAGAGGCACAGGCACCCCCTGCGTGTCATCCTGTGGTCACCTGGGAGCTGCAGAGCAGTTCTGATCTAAGGTGTCTTCTCTCGTGGCTCTGCAGTGAGGGAGCTCTGGGTGCACAAAATGTGGTCTCCTGAAGGCGAGCAGAGCCTTTGTGTCTTTAGCACTATGCTCTGGTCAGTTTTCATTCATTCAGGTTTAACAAAAATGGGTAAGTTATAATATGGCAAAGTCTTCCCTCACAATATGTGTTTATTATCAGGGAGCAAGGATAACACCTGTAGAATATGGCGCTGACTGAAGAGAAGGAATGATCCAGTTTGGTACGTGGCCAACATCATGAATTTCATAGTTAATAAATATTATTTTTTCAGATCTATTTTCTTTTATTCTGTTAGGTTTCAGCTTTGCTGAAGTAGACATGCTACCTAAATTTTCATAGGTTTGAGTTCAGTGACATCTAGATGTAGAATCGTGGAATCATGTAATTGTTTAGGTTGGAAGGGACCTGTGGAGATCATCAACTCCGACACCTGCTGCTCAAAGATGAGTCAACAAGGACAGGTTGCCCAGAGCTTTGTCTCGCTGTCTCTTGACTAAACCCAAGGCTGGAGACTCCACAACCTCCCTGGACAACCAGCCTTCTCCAGTGTTACTCACCCTTACAGTAAAAAAGTTTTTTTTCATATATTTAAATTAAATTTCCTGTGTTTCAGTTTGTGTCCTTTGCTTCTTTTCCTGTCACTGGATACCACTGAAAAGAGGCTGGCTCCATCTTCTCAGTTACCTGATTGTGAATGAATCTAGTAGGTTTGTGGAGCCCACTTGTTTTATGTGTAATGCTTTTAATTAAAAAAAATATGATTATCAAGTGTGAAAGGAGTAGTGTTATGCATGTGCTCTGAGTACTTTTGTATTATTTTTTGTTGCATAATAAAGGATTGTGTTAAAATGTTATGTTACTTGTAATACCATGTCCCACTTGATGTTTTGGAGGAACCACATGAACACTCCTTTGTGAACTGTACTGCCACTAAGCACCCCGTGCAGTGAAACTGCCACTCCCTCCCCTTTCACACTTGTCTGCATCCTTCATTAATTTCATTTCTTTCCATTCATTGCACATTCTTTCATTTCTAGTTGAGGTTAAAAAAATTAAGTGGTGACATCAACTTTGAATCCTGGCCCAAAGATTATGAAGAAACGGCACAAGGCAAAGATTTGGAAATAAGTAAACTGAGGAGCATAACATGAACTGAGGACTGGCAAGGAATTCACCACCATATGATGACCTCCCTCCTTCCCCCCAGGCTTCTCTCTCTCCAGTAATTGTCAACAGGCCTCAGCTGGGCAGATCCCTGCCCACAAAGGAGCACCTGGAGCTGCTCTCTGCAGTGGGAAGCAAAGAAGCAGAGCCCGAGTGCTTGGTCCTGTTGCTGGCAGAGGGATGGATGGAGAGGTGAGGAGCACAGGGCTGAGGGACCTGCGTAGTGGGTGACAAGGACACTGAGAGGGAGAAGGAAGCGGGTGGCAGAAGTTTGAAGGTATTTGTATTGCATATTTCTGAGTTGTTATGTATTTCTCAGTGTTAAATTTAATATGAAGTTACCAATGCTAGGGCATTCTGATTCTTGAGTGCTGGCTCGTGTTGTGTACACAGGCAGGAACAAAACTGCTTCTTGTCACTTGAGAAATGTCCTGGTTGTTTGCAGTAGAGCTGTCTTGTAGGAGACCTTGGCAGTGTGGATGTTAGTGTTATGATGTGTGTAGCGTTTCCTCCTCTCTCGCGTAACAACTTATGACTTCACCAGAGCATCTTGGTAATCCTGATTTCAGTGCAGCAGGAAGAGCAATGTAGCTCTGTGTCACTCTAGAACTGCCCAGTGCCCCTAGGTAAATTTGCACCTAAATGAGCCGCGTGATTCCAGTTCAGCAAATTCTTTTGTTTTGCCTGGGAAGGAAGCCATCAGCTTATTGTGTCACATAGTTTTCCTAGGATGGAACATATTTTTTCCAAGCAAAGGGCAGGGCTTTCGGTGGAAGTGTGTAGTGTGCCATAAGCTTTTGGTATCTCTTGAAATTTAAGTTCTTTCCTCAATAAGTGAGAATAGTGATACTCACACCCAGTCATTAAAAAGTGTCAGTTAGTGAGAACTCATTTTGGTTCTGGGTGTGGAGTGAAGGGATATGAAATATATCCCACACGGTTGTAATTTCCAGTTTGCTGCATTTACGTGTCTCATTTTCAGCAGAAGTTGGGAAGAGGGCGCAGCATTGCCCAGATAAACCTGTTTTTGCTACAAAGCATTTAAATTAGTTTGCTAGTGCTGTTCTTCAGTTTTAACTGTCTGTCCTGCTAAAGGTTTTCCTGCTCCAAGGTATTTCCTGAGGGCTGACTCCTAGGGGTAGCAACAGCTGCAGAGTGGCCTTCCAAAATGTAAGTTAGTGGTAGATACTATGAGTCTGCTCACAGTTACCATAGGAAAGGAATAGGTCAGAATTAAACTTCTTAAACTGTGCTTGCGCGGATGGGCTTCCCTTCTGAGAAGGACATGTTATTTATGAAGTAGCTTGGGTGGCCTCTTCATGTTGCTGGCTCTGCTAATGTGGGGAGAGGGCACTTGGGCTGCTCTTCCTCTGCCTGGAAGCAGTGAAATCAACCTGTCCAGGAAAGCCACCTGCAGAATTTACCAGGATAATCGGAGGCGGTAAATACCCGTACGATGTTCGTGGCCACCCCCGGCCCTTGGCAGGTAGAGAAGTGCTGGGTAAGCAGTGCCAGGGGTCCGGGACGCTGCGCTATCCTGGGGCTAACTCTGAGAGCCCCCGGATACGCAGCGCCTCTACCTCCCCGTGGTACTCGGAGGGCTGTGCCGAGGCCGAGCCTCCTAGCGCTGCGGGAGCCGTGGGGCTGGGGGCAGCGGGGAGGGCCCCATCGCATCTCTCTCTCAGAAGCTGACGGGCTACAGGGACGAGACGTGCTTGCTGTTAAATTGGTCAAATAAAATGAACCGTGTTCACGAACCTTCTTAGAAAGATGAAGAGGACACGCATTATAACATAAATTTATTTCCGAATAAATTGCAACATTAAGAACTACTGTACAGAGAAACCGCATCACACTGTTACAACTTGGTCATGGTATTTGTGCTTTGTAGGATAAGTAAACATTTATTCTATCACAGCAAAAATTGTATACTGACAGCAAACTAGATTCGGTTTGAAACTAAATACACTTTCCGATTCACCAACTCCAACAAAGCACTTTCAGTCCATGGTACCTGGTGCTTTTTATTGTTTCAGCCTCAGAAATGCCGAGCGCTCGGAGCTCCCACTGGTGGTAGTGGGAGCTAGGGGTGTTCAGGGCTCTGAGGAGCAGGGCCTGTGCCGACAGGGCGCAATTTAGTGGGCGCAGGAAGTTACCTTGACAGCGAAGCGACTTTCCCTGCCTTGTTTATACTGCGGAGCAGATGCAGAATTAGCCTTTGATTCACTGGTGATCTGCATTTCTTAACAAATGAGTGTGAGGAAACCATGCAAGATTAGGAATGGGTTTGATCATAAAATTGAGAATATGGCTCTCTCTCATAAATTATTTAAAACTACTTCAAAATCTCCAAAAATACTTAGTGCAAAAGGATAGGTTTTTTTTTTTCAAGAAATATTACAGAAGCATATACTATTATATGGAAAATAAAACATCTCTTAAATATTTTATTGGGAAAGGCAGGCAGATTTTCTATTACACTGGTGCGTAGAGATAAATAGATTTTCAAAGAAACAAATCACAGAAGAGCTTTGATGTGATAAGTTATATTTATCATTAAATTCAAAACCAATCTCTTTGGCAGAGTCAAAAGGAAGTATCTTTAAGTGCATGAAACGTCATCTCAACAGGAAGGTACCATAGTTATATCTTATCAAACAGTTATACAAATGTTACAGTAACGTGAACTATCATATATAACCCAAATATTTATATCCAAAATGAGCAGTTATGTGTGCTGAAAGATGTTAACAATCATTTTGTTTTCTTGTAAGTTATAAAAACTAGCATTGCTAAGGTTTTATTTACGTGAACACAATTCTCCTTTTGGATATTATCCTTCTCTTATTAACAATTTACTAAACTAAAATTAAAATAGTATTTATTTTTCCAGTGCTTTTAACCAACACACAGTGCTTTACAGAAAAGCACTTTATGTAACAGATTTACCATCATTTACCTCCCTCTCAGCAGGCAGGGACACTGAGGCACAGAGGTGAATGGACTGACTTGCCCAGGGTTGCGGGGCAGGTCCGTGGGGAGCAGGGATCTGAATCCCAGAGCTGTGCTCGGGTCTCCCGGTTATCCTAAAGTGCACTGCCTCCAAGGGACAAGGAATTCGTATTTCTGAAGGGTCATACTTGAGAGTCTAGACTTTACCTTCTTGAGAAATAGAGAGGAATGGGGAGGAGCTATGGCAGAGAATCACATTTAAAAAAAGAAACACTTTTTTCATATTTTAGATCACATTGTGTTGTCTAACTGCAAACACATTAAGAGTTCAAAGCTTTTTACCCCTTATGAGGCTGTGGGGATCAAACAAAAAAAATATTTTGTGTGTTATTGATCTAGGGACCTAAGCCTTCCTCAGCATCCTGGAACACGTACATATTGTGATAGACTGTACAGAGATGGTTTTTAAAACTGCGCTTTAGATATTATTAAGTTTCAGCTGGTTGATTTAATCCAATCAATGAGAATGGAACACATTAGATATTAATTTAAGCCTTTACTGTATAGCTCATTAATTCAAAAGGATAAAATTCATCCCCTCCCAGTACAGTACATCCTATAGCACAGTATGGCGAGAGTCCCTCATGATACAAAGATAGAACACACCTCGATTTCACTTTGCTCAGTGTACAGCTGTGGAACAGATGCGTGCTGTCTCTGCAGAGTGTGTGTACACAGTGTGTATACCTTCGCTCATTTTACTCGGTGATATTCGGAAATCAGAGCATTACACAAACCACTGCTTATTTCAACAGTATGAAAACAAAACTAAAGAACAAGCGGCGTTAACCGAGTTCGAGAAGCCAGTCAAACAGGCTTGGTGTCACCTCGCCGCCTTCCTCGCTGAGCTTGCAGTACTGCACCACGGCGTGGAAGATATCCCCCACCTTCCAGGACTTCCGTTGAACTAACTGCACCACATCTAAGAACTAAGCACAGAGAACAACACACTTGGGTTTTGCTCAGTGTTCAGTTTAGTTCAGAGCAAACGGCTCTAAGACTGTCTTTTCAAGTGCACTGTGTCATCCTGCAGCGGGTGCGCGTCACAAGGGAGGAACATAGGGATTCCCTTGGCGCTCCCAAGACTAATCTCATGACGTTGCCTAAACGAGCCGCTCTCATCAATTATTTCTTACGTATTACAGTGAAATGGCAACAAATAAAAGTGAAATAAAAAAAGGGTTAGAAATTTCCACATTATCTACGCCTCACCGTCACTCACTCACAGCATTCCTTCTCCATTACTTTTAGTTCTGTTTCCGTTATATTAAGTTCCTGTATTTCCACATCCCACAGAATTTTAAATATTCTCACAATACTCACCAGTATTCCGGGTAAATTTCATGCACGTGAATATGATTGCCACTATTTTAGCTGAATCACAGAAAGGATCTTTATTTGCTATTTTTATTTTTATTATTATTATTTTACCTCCATAGAACAAGGGGTTAAATACGTCTTCTGAAGCAGCTGGCAAAAATCTTGTCCACTTTGAACTTACTAGTGGGCTCTGCAGTGTCATGCATCTGGTCCAATCCTTTTCTGAAGCTTAGCAATGACAATCAAAGCTTTTCATTTTCTTGAATTTCACAATCAATATCTAATTAGCTCGCTCCTTCCACATTTCTAATCTTAAACCATACAAGAAAATATTGTGTCTTTCTAGTTAGTGTAGCTGTTTGCTATTTACATACTGAAGCCTAAACTTTTAATATATATTTTAATGATATTTAATAGGCACGCGATTTCCAAGAGCACTGTTGTAGGCAGGATGTGCTTCATTATTCTCTAGTGTATTTTTGCAATTGAATTAACTGTTTGCCAAAGCACATGGGTAAAGCTGACAGCTGTTTCTTTAATTAGATGCAATTTGGACTGTTGCTGCTGAATGCATTTTAAATTATGTTTATGATTCCCAAATGCATCTACTCAAGAAAAATCAAACAATATCTCTGCTGCTCAAAATGATCTTCCCATAGACATTATTTTAAGAGACCAAAATACTGATTTGTAATACTTTTTTCATTAATCTATTTGAATACCGTGGCACGTTCTGAAAGCCTTAAGGCCTACGTCAGTCTTGCTGACTGTGCAAAAGGGGCAGCTTGGGTCATCCTGGAAACGTTGCAGGTGGCATCTGATGGTGTCTACAGCTGAGCACTAACTAACCATGCTGGAATGGAAGTGTCTGTTTTTCTTGGGGCCATTTGGGACTTCAGTGATGCTCCTGGTGCTCTGGCTTGGGCTGACGCTCTAGAAGGTTCGGAGCTGCCCGGGGCAGCGCTGCGGGCAGACGCGTCCTGTGTGCGGACGAAGGAAGCTCCGAGCGAGTGTAAAGCCTTGCGAAATCTTAAGTACAACTCATGTCTCGTGTCACAGTCTGTTCTTATCGTCACTGATGGGCCCTCTGCAGTAGATTTCTGTACTTGTGATATCTACGTTGAAGGTTTTTTTTAAGCTACATATTTAAACTCCATGTAAACTGCCTTGTAGCCCTTCAAATGCACTTATATAAAGGACTGCTAATTGTCTTTGACATTGCTAGTTGATCTGAAAAAAGGAACTTAGATTCATCAAAACACGAAAGTGATATTTGAGAAAATTTTAAGTGGCGATACCTTTTTTCAGCTATGCTATTAAAAATCTTGTGTGTGCCTTAATTCTGAGATATTTAATCCTCTCCCTCTCAAATTAACAGTTGCATTGCCATCTCCCTGTAACACAGACCTTATGTTGTTTTTGCATCTGTTTTTAAAACTCAGTAACTTCAATAAATCAAAGTAGTAGTTGTGATTATAAGTGATATAGCAGTGTGTGCAGTTCTGTAGATACTACCTTTCCAATTCTGTTCTCCTGAGATTTCTTGAAATAGATGGTTGGAATTCCGAGCTCCGAGGCAGCTATCCACTGCAGGGTGGCTCGCAGCTCCGCGTCGGGCCGCTCCGGCTCCAGGTCGAAGTTGATCACCAGTAGCTCCTTCTGACAACCGGCTGTTCCCACGGAGAGCACAGAGGTGCTTTCTGGAGGGGCAGAAAGTTACCGTGTCGTTACTGTGCAATTACTTGTTTTGGCTTTAAATTCTGATCTATAATTGATATGGTTCAACTTACCCTCTATGTTTTCTGTCTGGTCTTTAAGGAAAACCTTTTCTTCTACTAATTCACTTAAACAAACAACAACAAAGCTTATTAGTGATACTTAGGAACAGTCTACAACATTGCTTCATGATGGATAAACTTCTCCCTCAACGTAAGATTTTTCACCTAGAAAGCTGCAAGAAAAACATTACATAGGATGAAACAGTAAAATGTTGAATATACCACAATAACTTCATCTGTAAATCAGGAAAAGCCTTGGGAATTGCGCAGTGCTACTCCCACAACAGGATGAACTGCTTGTACTGTACGCACCGTGCATTACGCTTTATTAGGATGTGTGTATCTATAGAGCCTATATAATGAGAAAGCAAACAACATTACGTGTCTTGCTGTCTTATCATAACAAAGGGGGAAGTGCTGGATTTCCAAGGTGTGCATTTTGCAATGTTATGGTCCCTGGCTTAGGTGCTTAATACCATCTCATGCATGAGATTTTTGTTTGAACTGCCTAAGTGTTCTGTACCTTCACTTTGACTTGTGAAAGCACAAAGAGGTGCTCTCTGCACCGAGAGCTGGTCTGGCCTTCTACAACATCTGTCCTTCCTGCATCTCCAGCCCGTGGTGGTCACCGCAGAGCACCCGCTGGTCGGGCACTTGGAATCAAAACCTCCGCCCCTTCATCTTTGGAAGCACGAGGAGCAGTGGCCACGTCCGGGAACGCACGCAGGAGCTAGCACTGCCTACTGTGCACGAACGGACGTGTCAGCAAGGTTAGCGCCCTCATCGGCACCTGGAAGAACGCAGGTACCTCCAGAGAAACGCGCACGGCTGCCTTGCTTACAAGTGGGGGCAGGTGGAAAGCAGGGTGGGTTGCTGTTGCAGTGCAGTCTGGTGTGAAGGTTCGCTGCTGCCACTGGCTTCGCGCGGCGCTTGGCTCCTCTGCACGAGGTTCCGCGCGGCCGTGTCCTGACTCACGGGTGTTTCACCGTTCGGTAGCTGCCAGGTTGGTTATACCATGTTGCAGGGTACCAGAATCTTTAGGCAGGTACTTGCACATCTCTTGATATTATTGCTATTGAGCAGGCCTGGTAGAAGCATGCCAGAAATGGCAGATAAGGAGTACCTTGGGCCAAATTATCCATCTTGAAAAAAATGTTATCATTTTTCTTCTCCTTTTAGCTTCTACTAATTGATCTTTCTTTGCTTGCTCTTACTTGGTATTAGTACAGTTTTGGTGACATTTGAAATTGTTTAGAGAAAAAAACAAAAACTCACGAAGTGGGAAATGGATAGCTCGGTAGGCTGTCTCTTAGGCAAAGCAGTTGCTGGATCCGTGTTCTCTTGAGAGGTCACCCGAGCGGGCCTCCCCACAGTCCTGCACTCTGCAGTGCTGCCGTTCTGCACAGACACCTGCATGTGCATTTAGTTTTCTGGAAGTGATGGCAGGCTAAGCAGCAGGTGCAAAGCAGGGCTTGGCACATTTTAGATGGCATAAATGGTTGGCAGTTAAAATTAGATTAAACATCAAATCTTACTTCAACAGCTACTTACTTAATCATAGGAGAAGGTGGCATGTTCTCCTGATAAATTTCCAGGTCCATAATGCCAAGACTGCTAGTTGTACTGCTGTTGCCATTGCTGACAAAGCAAAAGTTTAAATGTTAGTGCCAAGCTGCACCCAACATGTCTCCGTACATATTTCCTTATCTATGTACACAGCAAGATGATGGGGTGCCCACAGACTGCAGTTCCACAGAAGCAACTGTGTTCAACAAGTGGCAAGGAACTAATCTGTGCAAAATAATTAGGCTTTTCTTAAAATAGCTGTAGATGGATCACGTATCAAGTGATGCTGTGAACTGAAAATAAACGCTGGACTATCTTCTAGTGAACACTTTATTCAGTGAACATATGGCCTCCAGCAGAGAAATAATCTGCATGAGTCCTTGGAAAGAAAAACTGTCGAGCACAGAGATGTCCTGGAAAAACCTGCAGAGATTCAGATACCGCTGAACGTGGTACATTACAGCAAGGCATTGATTGCCCATCACGTACATACCTGTTGGGTTACTCCAGGCCCGTAACCAGGAGCAGTTTCAGCATATGACCTCATACCCCAAATAGTGTCTGAGATCTGGGGTTATCCATGGGTACGAGGTGGTCCCTAACATTTCTGCTACGCTGAAACACTGAGATTTCCTTTTTGTGTGTGTGTGTGTGGTGCCTCACAGGGACTAGTACTCTGCAGAAGTATTCTTTCTGGATACTTCATAAAAATGAAGTGTTGCATCCGGCAATACTTGGGAAGAGCAGTACTAGCTCACCGTGTAACATCACTGTAGCCTAGACAGTGAATGTCGATTTCATAATAGTCTGATAAACAGGTTGGGAATTTACTAACTACAAGTCGATTAGCACCATCTAATTATGTGTGGTAATTAAATTTGAACCATTTATTTTTTACTAAAAAAAGCAATTAACAGTAGTTTCCCCTGACATTAGAGGCATTGACTAGACAGTTTCTTCATCAGGGCATTTTCTGAGGCAGCGTCAGCACCCGATGCATCCAGACTTGCTGGATCAACTTCTGTTCCAGTGCACAGCCAAAAGGCAAACGCAGGAGCCTCCCAGACCGAGTTAGTTAAAGGCTGATGCTCCATGTAATGGGATGACCATTCACCCACGGGGCAGACAAGTTTATTTCACTATTTTTCAAACTAGCCAGGGGTGTCTCTGACATGCAGAGCCTTCTTCCTTTCTCTGCTTCATTAGCTCACTTCTTCCCTCCTTGTCTTCAGAATGCCCAAGAGAGTGACATAATTAATTGGCTACATTAAAAAAAATAATCTAAGGGCATATGAAGAAAAAATCTTGCTCAATGTGAAGCTGAGAAAGGGCTGAGGTCAAACTAACATCACTTTACATAAGCTCCAAGGACTAGACTACATCTTTAACCACACAGGCTGATCTGAGTCTCATTCAAGGAAATGCCACAGTAAGTGTTAGGCAAATGGTAACGAATAAAGCCAATTACAGACTGGCTGATTGGGCACTATCATGTATTGACCGCAGAGAGAACGTGGGTACCTCAGGGACCTCTCGCTGAGCTGCAGGTAGCTGCTGGTGTCGTCAGGGTTGTCCTCATCGTTAGCGAGTTGGGACCAGCTGCCCGTGCTCTCCTCGCTGCTGCTCAGCTGGTTTGGAAATTCTGCTGCTGCTTTTGTCTCTGCCGCCGGTTCAGCCTCGACTCTGCTCTGAGGGCTGTTGCTGGTGGGGGATAGGAAGGCACATTGGTAGAAGAAATAAAATATACAGACAAATAACTACTGCCACCGATTCAGGAAATGCTGCTCATTAAGGTCAAGGAAGTTACAGAACTAAACAGTTGTGAGAGACTGGAAAAGCTTATAATTCCTACACAAAGTCCAGCTGAATTTATGGTCTGGGATTCCCCTTTAAAAGAGTCATCTTATGGTTCCTATAAAGCCGAAACAAAATTAGGCTTCTAGTGAAATCTGCACAGAAAAGGTTTAACTTGCACAAGGTGGTTTTGTATGTACAAAAGCACTGCTCATCGGGCCTGATCCTTAAAGACACTTGGTTGCTCTGGGGCTGCAGCGGCTGGTGTCCCCTAGTGCCACCCAGAGCACTTCAGGGAACTGTCCCTGGCACTCCATTCCCGTCCTGCTGCTGCCCAACCTCCTTGCCAGGGCTCCCCCGTGCGTCCGAGGACCTTTTATTTCTATTTGACCACTCATTAGAATTAGGTGTATTCCTAATGTGATCACTGACTAGGTGTGTTATAATATATCTAACACTTGCACGCACACGAACACTTTCTCCATTTCCTAAATAGCGGCGGCTAACGCAGGACAGACTGCGAGACCCCCAGTGCCCCTTGCCTGGCTCTTCCGTCGCCGGCCGTGATCCCCGCAGGGGGACGCAGCGTTTGGGGCTCTCGGAGCTCTGCGCCCTACGGCCCTGCCCGCACGGGATGCCCGCGGCCGTGAGAGCCCGCTCGGCGCCGGGGCTGGGCCAGGCTCCTCCGCGGGAGCTGCCTGCGCTCTGCAGCCAGAGGCACCGCGTGGAAACGGGGACGAGTGGGTTCGGGGCCGCTCTGCGACACCAATCCAAAGCGCTAACGCGGGCCTTGCCTCTGGCTGCCACGTCTGATCTACCCCTACTTTTACTTCAAAACTACAAAAGCCGTTTCAGGGACTCTGCATCAAAGGCAGAGGAAAAGCTGCTACTGAAAGGGTCATAAGCTGTGCAGAAAATAACTTTATTTTCAAACAGCCAGGATTGCGAACAGGCAGATTTCTTAGTGCATCTTATTAAAAGCAGGTTGCCTGTGAAGGGAGAGGAAGGTTAGTGGGGGATAGTCAGCATGAAACAGCAGAGACGCTGTGCTAATTATCCCCCTAATTGCCACCTACGCAGGGAAGCACCCGCTCGCGCGGCAGGAGCGCGCGGGCAAAGCCAGAACTCAGCACCGCGCAGAACAGAACGGGCTGCGCGAGGGGCTCCAGCGCTAGCACCTGCCATCCCGCTGGCGCGAGAGGCTGTGGGGCGCCGCGAGGCTCCCCGTGAGCGGCAGTTCAGATCCCGTTAGAGTAACAGATACGATTAAGAAGCACAGTTAAAAATAGGCAATGCCTTGAAGGGGATTACTGCTCTTAACACCCATAGAAACCCTGTACGTCTGCAATCCGCTGTAATATGGCGGGGTTTTCATTTTCCTTAACAAAAATAAGCTGCAGCTTCTTCAACCAAGGAAGCAGCTATGAGGAGAGAGTGGTAGGCTACGGTATAAGCTCCATGAAATTAAACTTTATTCTTTTCTTTATCTAAATTCTACTAGAGCAGCCTTGAACCAAAGGAGGTGAGGGGTATTTTTAATAAATATCCTTTAGTAGAAAACAAATGTATTTGTTGTTCCACAGAGAAAACACAAAGTGGAACTTCAAGCTGCAAGAAGCCTTGTCTGCTCTGCTGGTATATACAGACATGAGCAAGCAGAGTGGAGAACTAAAGGTCAAATGGCAGGAAAGGAGAAGGAACAGCAGGCTATTTTTATTTTTACAATAAGACTGATTTTTTTCTTTTTAATTGAGAAGATAGTAGCTAGTTGCATCTATCCACGCCTACAGATGACAGCTGGCAGAACCAGCACTGATTTTTACAAGGCAGTGTGGCTGCAAGCGAGTTAGTGAGATGTTTTCCAATGCACAGCTTCCTCGGGTGGATTTGGAGATATCTTCTAGTAACCTGGAAGGCAGAGGATGTAGATGGTGCTGTCTACGAGAGTTCGGAAAGCAGGATAAGCGAGGCTAGAAAGTTCACGCTTTGTCAGTCTTCCCTATCCTGACCGTGGAGAATGAACATCGTTAAGGTAAAATTTACTCATCTGTGCAGTGTTAGCCTGGGACCTCAGAACCACAGAACTGGCATGTGCCATGCAGATCTGCTCCAGAAACCAGTGCTGTGATACACGACTTGGTGATTTTATGCTGTAAGGAACCTGCAGTTAAACTTACCTTTACTATTTCTCAAGAAGTGGTTAACTGCTTGTCATCCTCCTGCATCGTCATATTTACTAGGAAGTTAAAGCGAGCAAACACTAAGGCAATGTGCTGATTTTTTTTTTTTTTTTTTTTGGTCACTTACCTATTTAGTAGGGAACTGGAAACCACCTGCTTCCCAGCATTTTCTTCTGGAGGCTTTTCCTTGCCTAGGTGCTCCTTTTCAGAAGGTTCAGGTGCAGGTAAGGACTCCTCTGGCTCATCTCGTTGATCCGTTTCTATCTGAATTAAGGGCACCTCCCTGCGCTGACTGGCAGGGAGGGATCCAGCGTTGTCAAACCTTTTCGTCTCACCCGAACCTACTCCCTCTGCTTTGGGTTTTGGCTGCATCTGATGCTTGCTTTCCAGCATGTGGTCTCGGCTCGTATAATCGAGGGAATCCGGCTGGACAACAATGAAATTTTTACCACTTTCAACAATATTTGCAGCCAGTCTGTTTGCATACTGTTCCACGTGCTGTGGAGAATCACTGTGAGGCTGCTCTGCCTCTGCAGTCTCCGCCTCATCCGCTATAATTTTGTTTTTGCGCATTAGCGATTCGATTGAGTTGGCCCATGTCTCGTGAATCAGCATGTCTGTGATCTGGTCAGTCTTGCATCTTTGGTACAGGCATGAGTCAGACTTGCAGAGACCCGAAGAGGCCATAGTACTGACCGGCTGCACGCTTAAGGAATCCTGGTGATGACGGGCAAACCCATCTAGGGAATTTGCTTTCACGGGGGTATTGACCGTCAGTCTGGAGCCCGACGACCTGCTGTCAGGCATGGAGGACTGTCTAAAGCAGAAGGGTGTTCGCAGAGAGGGGGGCAGCAAACTGCCACACCAGTCCTTGGAATTCCGAGGGGAAGATGCGTTATCTTTGTTTTCCTTTTCTATTTCTCTTAGCATATACCTATAAAATTCTTCTGTTATGCTTTCTGTGCTGGACTGCTTGGAGGGGCAGCTGGGTTTTACATTAAGATGACCATTCTTCTTGGCTACCTGTTGCAAAGCAGATGATAAGATGTTGTTTGCGTTCTTTCCTGCATAGTAATCCAGTAACAAATCAAAGCCTCTTCCTTCATTCTCCATCTGGTTCACCATAAATCTTGAGAACTCATCCGTAATGCTCTCACAGCTCGACTGCTTCGAGACGGAACTCGTCTGGCTCACGGGCTGACCAAGCGCGTTCGTGAGGCCGAGAGTGTGCAGGGAGCCTCTGGAATCCGCGTCTTCCTCGGGGATGCTCTCGCAGCTCGATGCTTTTCCTCGGCTCCATCTCTCACAGTGCAGCCTGTTCCTGGGATGGTTTGGACCTTGCCAGATGCTGTCAACCACAGAGAGTTCGGTGAGGTTCATAATCTTGGCGGCCACTTCATTTGCAAAGATGCTGACAGAATCTGGTGTGTCCTCCAGGTTTATAGATTCATCCACTACGCGGTTCATCAGTCTTTCTTTCAGCTCGGGGTGCTCATCTGTCTTCCTTTTGATCTCGCTAAGTCTAGGTGCCCTGTGCTTCCGAACCACCGAGCTGTTAGTCTGCGTTTCCTTTTTCCTCTTCAGGCTTCGGCATGACAAACTCTGGGTGACCAGGTACTCATTGCCCCTTTTCCAAGCGCAGAACCAGGGCTGCTTCCCATTGGAGTTCTCCAGACAAATGGCAGCTATTTCTGTTGCCATAGAGACCACCGTTTCTGCCAGTTCCTCTGCAAAATCCGTTATACAGTATTTGTCCCTTGGATGTTTCACCTGGAGCACGGGCTGGGTAGGAAGCAAGACGTGGTTCCCTAGTAAGGACAGGCTAACTTGGACCTCATTGTTTAGCACGGCATCACGATGATGCTTGGCCTGGTCCTCTGCATTTACAGGGGCATCGGAAGAAAGTCGTTCTTGGACCCCGTGCTTGCATTCAGTGTCTGTAAAGGCTTCTTCTCCTCCATCTGAAAACGACCTGAAGTCTTTCTTCTTTTGATTGTTACTCTGATTTGGTGATTTGTAACAGTCTCGTGCAGTTCTTTTCAAGTATCTCTTCTTGGGAGATGTTTTTGCAGCAAGTGCACTATGGCCAGTAGCTCTACTTGTTGGTCCCGAATGCAGGGGGACACCTTCCCAGCTGCTTACATCTGTCACATTACTTTTCCCAGTGCCCGTGACAATTCCAAGATCACTGCCAGCGCTGGTGCTGTGGCAGGTGTGCAGTGGGACACTAGCAGAGAGGTCAGGGGGTCTGTGCAGTGTTTCATGTGGCGCTGCCTGTGTTGGCCAGGCTTCTGCTACGGTTACTTTCTCAGCTTTTGTGCCCTCGGAAAAGAGAGGAGAACACTCATCAGCATGTCTTATATCACTCATCTTCTTATACGTGAAATATATCACGTTAAAAAGCAGCTCATTTGCAGTCTCCATGAAAATGTCTTGTGCACTTGAGCTGTATTCTGAGTGGGGGTGTAGCTGTCTCTTCTTCCTAACCTCTTCAACAGAATGTCGTAGAATAATGTTGGACAAGTTTTGTGCAAGTTCATCCCTGATTACTTCATCAGAGTGCGGAATCCGTGGCCTTGCCACTGTTTCGATGATTCTTCCATTCATGGACTCCATAAAATGCCCTACGTTTCTGTAGGTACTGGGTTTTGTCAGAATTATTGATGCCTCTTTGAGAAGAGTCTCCGCAATGCTGTCGTTCAGCTTCTCCATGCTGCTTCCTACGGCTATGCTGCAGTGAAGAGTAATGGCTGCAGAAGTCTGAGCAGCAGACAGGAGCCCGCTTGAAGCCGCAGGGTACTTATCCCGCTTTGTTTCGCCCAGACCACAGACTGCTACAGCACTTGCTACTTGAGTCATGCCACACAGAGCAGATGGAAATGAATATTCTGTGCCAGCACAGTCATCAAGTAGCTGTGAAGATGCTGTCTGTGGCACTTCATTATCAACTGCTCTGCTTTTGGAGTCTGTGGCTTCTTGATCTCTTCTGAATTTCTCTGCAGCTTGGGGACTTGAAATGGTCCCAATAACTGTGGCTGCACAAGCCAGGGCCACTTCCAAGGCGCTCTGGGTGTGCCCGTCCGCGGGTTCCTCCTCGCAGGAATCTGAAACTTCCGCAGAACTTTCCGATTCAGTCCAGTGGTACAGATTTGGGAATGCCGATCCTGGCCATTCGGAGACACCCTCAGAGCTATCTGGGCTCTGCACAATGACAATCTTCGGAAGTTCATTCCACGATCGGGAAGCAGTCGTATCTTCCGCTTTACAGGAGCCTCCTACCGAGATGCTAACAGCAGCCTCATCAGTAAAAGTGGGTTGAGACTGTGACAGTCTAATAAATGCATCTTGCAGAACAGATTCTGCTAAATTTGTGGCATACTGACCCGTCGTTGCTTGCTCATTTTGCAAGGGCGGATCAGCTTTCCTAACACCTGCACCATTTTCCACATCAGTCTTGGTGTCCTGCTTTGCTGCTGGGTCACGCGGAGGCCCCCGCTCCTCTTTAGCCATTTCAGTTACAGAGGCATCTTCGGACACACGCGCTGAGGAGGAATTTCCAGCCTTGTCAGTCAAATTATTAGTACCGAGGGGTGATGTAGCTCTTTTAGCTAACTCCTTCTCCCAGAGTATTTCCTGGGCTGACTTATCTTCAAGTTGTAAGTTGCTATCCTCAGCCACAACGCTCACAGCTTCAGAGACTCTGATAGCTGTGTTATCTTTATTAATACAGTTTTCATCAAGAATAGGGGGTAACCTGGCTTTTCTGTAGTGCGGATTTTCAAATCCCTTTCCTTTATTTTTTTTGAGGTCTGAAGAAAGTTCGGAAACATTTAATTTTTCATGACCTATGAAAAGAAAAAAGAAGATAGTAGTTTTTGCAAATCATCCTGTAACTTTGAAAAGAAAATGGCTGTATTTGCAGGTATATCTCTGTAAAACTACTCACAGACATCTTTGTCTCTGAGCAACAATTTCAAAATATGCATGATTTTACATTTCCTAAATTACAATGAAATACTTGCATGCATTAAAACCAAATACTGTTTATGTGAGCCCTGCCATGCCTGTTTTGCAGTATGAACAATAGCAGAATTAAGCTCGGTCTCGTTGCTTTTACCAGCTTTATATTCATCAGCCTCGTTTTCATCTTCGAGGTGCTCAGATGCTGTGAGGAAATCTTCTTCTATTGAGGACACTGAACAGTTTGTGTCATCCTCGGGCTTTAAGACATTTGCTTCTATCTGCAGCTGTCTCTCCTGAACAAGCTCAAGTCCAATCAGAAACTTGTTTATTTCAAAGATGATGCAGCTTGGGCTGTTTTTCCTGTCCCCCCGTGCACACTGAACCAAGCAGACATCTGCCAGCCAAGGACACTAGAGGGGAAAAGAATCTCAGAATTATTTAATTAAAAAAAAAAAAAAAAAAAACTTATTTTAAGCCTCCTTTTCTATAAATATCTCAAGAATGTTCTATTGTAGAGATGCAATACAATTTGTCATTGAGCTGTTTGTAACACGGTGTGCAGGATATGCTGAAACAGGACCATTTGGAATGACATCTTCTCATATATGAGCATTTTGGTCGAGAACTCTGCTGTATCACAAGGGCATCTTTATTTTGTTAAGGTTATCAAGTTGTTTTTTATCAACTTGTTTAAACGACAGAGCCGTATTTGCCTTTAGCTGTGTCATGTTTAGATATCTGACATACTCTTGTTAAAGCCCTTACAGCATCCAGTGCTACCTGTGCACTGAGGGAACAGTTTGTGGGCCTGAATTCCTCCTCGAGATAATTACTGCTGCAAGGTTTGATTGAAAGCAGCCTTATAAATAGTGGTTGTTGAGGTTGTTGAGAACAGGTCACCTTGAATTGTTCTTAGAGACTATTTTAAAATACTTTATTTTAAAATTCTTGTATTTGTGCAAAGCCCCGTCATTTCAGACAAGTCGCACCCCCATGGAGACTCCACTCTATGGTTTACATCAAAAGCATCTTGGCCACAGAAGTGGCACAGTAAAGCTGAAGGCTGGTCAGAAACTGAAAGAAAGGAGTTCTTGCCCTCATGTGTAGATATAAAAGCCACTGGGTGTTTATACAACCCCAGGGAAAAGGCAGCATTCCTGCATAGGCTACACTTGGGGATGCATTCTGAGGCAAAGCCAAAGCTCTGCAGCAAGGGACACACAGGGACAAATGAAACACACACTGACAAACAGAGCACGAGCCCATAAACCTCACCCAGGCCCTACACAGAAGCTCCAACGATTATGCAAGAGGGAAATTTAGGTTTGTGTCACATTTGCCTCCTCCCTGTGATGGCTGCAGCCCACCGGACACGTGGGCAGACCTCAGAGCTGCCCGGTTTGTACCGCAGTGGCGTCCAGGCGTCTCCCTGGCATCTCACTGCGCCCACTGCAGGTTTGCAGGTTATTTTTTAAAATCTTTCTAAATCAAGCCATTAGTCACGAGTGACAAGGAATAACCAGGCAGTTTCTCCCTTTAAAGAACAGCGCATTAGTATAGCATAAAATTCAACGATCTTTGCCACACAGCTGTTATGGAGTCTATTCCATAAAGATTTACATGCACAAGTTAAATTCAGTGGAAAGATGTTTCCTGCAGCAGATGGAACTGCAGATACCTGTTCATGTTTTTAAGCTTGCTGAGAATGTCTGGTTTTCACTCCAGAGCATCTCTGTAGTTTTAATAAAGTTGTTGCTAATTCACACCAGGATTAAGATCAGAATCAGACTTAAAATACTAGCAATATTCATTTTATCTTCTTTACACAGACTTGAACAGAAAGGAATAAAAACAAGGAAAAAATGAAAGAGGTTTTGGTTATAAGTAGTTAAGTTTATGCAACTTGTGCCTTTAAGCGAATGGTTTAATTTGTTTCCTTTCTCTATGTGATCCAGTTGTAGCAGGAATTCCTGGCCTATAAATCACAGCTGTGAAACATTTCATAGGCAGGAATGAGAGTGAAAGGGTTTGCATGAGAAAACTGTCTTTAAATCCTTTAAATGTTAAATTCTAAATTAAAGTATTAATTACATGGAGTAGCACAGGAGCTAAATGAGGTATCAGCTCTGATCTGGTTAATACATCTTGGTATTTTCCATTGGCATGTTCAGACTTAAGGTAGCCTCCAGGATCTTCAAGGTGCATTGTCAGCTCTTTTCTGAGGGGGTCGTGTAGGAGAAGATGGATTGGAAATGGAAGCGGGAAGTAGCAAGGCTTTACTTAAAAGATTCTGCAAGAGCTGCACCCAGATCCACTCCTGTGTATATAAAAAGTATCACATCTTTCCTCCTGGCCCATCTGTGCTGCCCTTCTGACTCCTGCTATTTTTGAAATCTGGGTTTATGAGTCATCCGTGCCACCAAGGCTGCCTTCCCTGGAGGAGCGGCCCTGAAATGGCTTAAAGCAGCATCAGCTGCCACCCAGGTGCCAACAGGACAACCTCCCTGCCAGCTTTGCTCCTCCTCCTGCCTAATTTGGACCTTTCATAGACAGCTAGACTATTCTTTGTGTGTCTGCAAACACCCTGCAGTTCTTAAACTAGTATACGGACTTTGCTTTTCTTTTTTCAGCTTCCTTCACAGCTGTCATGTGGTCTTAAAGATAAGCGCGTAGCTCCTACCTGGGGAATTTCATAATCAGCCTGAAGATTTCCTGATGTTAATCCGCTCAGCAGGACTATTTCGTTCTCCTTTGGCGGCTGCACGTTCATGGAGCTGATCAGTTTGGGGAGATTTGGAGAGACGCTGATCAATCTCTGCAGTATGGAACAGAGGTTTTGCTGTCAGGCAAAGATCTCCGAGTGGCACAGTTGTGTGTTCATAAATATTACAGTAAAACAGTTACAGGCATTACTTCAAAAAGTTTCCTTAAGCTTACTGCCTTGAATCCATCAAAACGTGGCAGCATTAAAATATACATTCTTTGTGGAAATTAGATGAGCACAGGTGAAATATCCATTTCTCCAACGCTCCGCTGGACGCTTTCCTGCGCTTTCCCCTGCAGTGATACACGCACTCCCTGTCTGCTGGGTGTTCGCTACAGCCAAAGATGCCGACTGTGCTGACCGCAGTGGTGCTGCGCGGCGACGCGGGGCCAGGCCGTGTCTGCGCCCAGCAGCGCGGCCCAAGGACAAGACCTACTCCAGCATTGCTCCCAACTCCTCCCTGCCAAGGATCCCCCGTGCTTCGTGAAGAGGGAATCAAGGATGACTCCTGCACAGGGGGACTAAACGCCCCCTCCGTTTATCCATGAATACCATGAAGGCAGCGCGTCCAATGGCAAAGCCAGCAAGGGAATGCAGACCTCCTGCGCCCAACACTTGGCTTTAGCTACCCAGCAATCACGATGCTTCACTTTCTCCTTTTCATCTTCAAAATGATAAGCTTGCAGGACTGCCATTTTTCCTCAGAATGAATTAAATCCAATATAATAAAACTTTCCTGCTTTGCAAATCTAATTCAATTTTGGGGAAGAATTCACTTTTCAGGAGACTGATCTTCAGCTGAGGCTAAGTATTTATACTTGACATAACTAAATTCAGTGCTTCAATTCAGTTTGACATTTTAGTATAGCACAAAAAAAATCTTCTCATCCTTTTCTTTTTTAAAATTATAACCTTTCTGTTATCATACACATTTCTCTACTTATCTCTATTTTGTACTGCCTAAATTGCTACATTTTATCAGATTTCTTTGGTAGGAAATCATGACATTTAGTGTATCTTTTACTTCACTCCCTTCCCTTTTGTTCGGAATATAAAAGAAGCCTAGAAAGACAATTCTTCAACACTTAAAAAACAGTTTAACCCCTTCCATGATCCAATAGTAATGTGAAAGCCAAACAGTGAATACGCTTATCACTAAAATGATATATATTTCATCTGAGCAATTGTTGTATGAAAATACTTAAATTCCTTTTACAAAATGCTTTCACCACGTTCGTGTGTTGTATGAAATTGCCCTCGCTCGCAGCTGATATAAACACACCCCATATTGTACATTATAGATAAAAGTGGCAATGGGACAGCTTTCCTTGTAGAGGGGAGGAAGAACACACAGCACCTTTACGAGCTGGGAATATTTTATTGTGTACACTGAAAACGAAAGGAAAAACACCATCCTCTGGTGGTACCTGACAAGGGCACTGACGGCACCAGGAATGATGTTTCCAAAACGGGGCCGGCAGCTCGGGAGCCTGCAGCCCGTTCCAGAGGTGCCCTGTGCCCGGGAGGCACTGATCTAATTTCCAGGTATTATCAAGAGGAGCTGCATAAGGCTGGTTTAACTTGGCTTTTACACAGATACTTAGTGTTAACCTATGAATATGAAGCCTTTGATGTTTCCTCAATCCTTAGGCTTTGCTACAGCTTTTGATCCTTAATAAAAACAGTGTAGCACTGTAAGCAATAAAACCATTTCTTTGTTGTTAGGAAACAACCCCGTGCGTCTGAGGATTCAGTGAAGTTAAACCGTTCAATCCGTTCTGCGCAGTGAAGCCTCTGATTCAAAAGAAAAATCATTTGTTGCAAAAAGCTGTAATTATTTTTGATATCTGAATTTTGCACAGATCCAGGATGTAGAAAACAGCATGTAAAAGCAGTTCCTGCTAATTAATGACTTCCATGAGGCAAATAGGTCCCAACATTGGCTGTCTTCCCATGAATTAAAAATGGTCCCAGCAAATTAACCTTGGTGCTGGGCTGAGGAGCTCCCTGCCTGGTGTCAGGAGAAGCCTCCTCTGCTCACTTACACCCGCTGCTGCTGGCAGCCACGCGCCAGCTGCAGGCACCAAGGCCGGATGATGGGATGGAAGCAACAAAGGAAAGTGCAAGTTCAAAACTGACCTCGGGCATATGGTTAATATAGGGTTTCCTGCTCGGATTTGAGGATTTCTTTGAAAGGTGTATAGCTTAAATAGCATGTGTATGATGTAATTTATTTTACTGTTTATACATTACAAAAAAGAAATGCCTTTTTCTATCCCTTCAAGCTTTCATTTGAACAGGTGAATCACATCTTAGCTCAGGTTTCTCTAGTCTCTTCCCCTGACCACACAATCAAACCACCTGGAGCTTCATTCACTAAGACCAGACAGCTAAGTATGAGCTAAATGAGCAGAACAGAGTTGAGGACTTTTAGGCAGTAGGAAGGAAAGACCTCAGAGATTTTTTTTTTTTATGTATATATTTTTTTAAATGTAGTTCTCTGTTAAATTAGGTAATTGGATATACGATGCATCTTTGTTCACATCTCCAACGAAACTGAAGTTAAGCAAAAAGTCTACTCTCAAGATAAATACTCTGAATTCAGACCGCAATATCCTGGTAAGTGTGTCTGAAGTAGGAATAAAAAAAGCTATAAATTATGTATTATTGTTTAGATAAACTCAAATTCTGAATTCATTGTTCTTGGTAAGGGTTAAAATCTAGAGCTGGTTTTGATTCATCTGGCATTGTAGTCCATAAAACTTAGATCTGGCTTTATGTGAGAAAATCTAGGTGTACCTGAACATACCTATTGTATATGTTATCAAGAAATAAGCCGTTACCTGTTTCACTTGCTCATCACCGCAGTCATCTCTGTTTGCATCTAAATTCACAAAACAAACCTGCAATAAGAAGAGAAACAGTAGCTTACCCAGTCATACCATAGCAGCAGCAATCCTGTGAAAGTCAATGAAAACTTCTGTTCTTACAGCTGAAACTGTGAAACCTTTTTCTAATACTGGAGCTGTAGAAAGGTTAGTAAAGACAGAATAACTGTGTAGATATTAAGTAAGGTGCAGAAAAGTCACAGCAGAAAAAGGTGCAGAAATAGTCACAGCTCTTATCTGCTCTAACAATTAAGTTCTGATGAATGGCCAAATGTTGTCAAACTGTAATACAAAAGAAATGAGAAAAGATTGAGGAAATATTAAAAACATATTCGTTATGTCCAAAGAATGCCTCTTTTCAGATGCTTGGTGTTGTACGCTTTGTGAGTGCACGGGGTGGTGTATGTGACACTTTCAGTTGCTTCTGGAATTGTCTCTGTACCACAGAACCATTGTCACGCTTTTTGTAGCCTGAGTCAGCAAGGCTCTTGAGTTGACACCTAAGGCAGGATTGTGCATGAAGTGCTTGAAGCTGAATAGGACTGGAATGAAACAGGGTGAACACCTACCTGCTTATGAGTTTTCCTGACAAGGTTTATGGGTCTTCCTGATAGAGAAGCTTAAATTCTCCCGTTGAGATCAAAAGGTTTCAAGTGTTGTCAGATTGCTCTTCTTATGCAGGAAGATCGGTGTTTGTAAACTTGGTGAAAATCTCCCTTTGCAGAACTTGCCTTTTTGCTTAGAGTTATAATGTAGCACACAGTATTGCACAAACTAGCTTTACTTTTTCATTTATTGGAGAAAGAAGGAAGATGGATACTACTGGAAAAGGCAAACTAAAATCAGTTTAATATGCAAACAACCCTTCTTATTTTTTTAACTAGGGATTTGAATTTATGGGATTTTTTTTTAAGTTGGTTCATGACCCAATATGCAAGTGCAAATTTTTAGCAGTCCATCAGCAGGCAATGAAACTGCAAAGATGGCACAAGAGTAACTATCTAGTAAAATTACATACAGTTCACTGCAAAGTATTGCTTTTAACTAGGACAAGTCTAAATCTAATCATTATCTATTTGAGCATGCCTTCAACAGGACGGAGACTTAAGATCTCAAAACCTTTTCACTTCTGAAGAATTTTCTTTTTTACATAACTAAAAGGCTGTGTTCTTGCTTTCAGAAATGAAACTGGGAGGACTTTCTTCTGGGTGTTGCAAAAATTTTGTGAGAAATTGGTGAGAGTTTGCTGTTGTCTTGATTTAAACCCAAATCTGGCACGTATTCAGGACTGTGAGCTGAAGCCAAAGCTTGATCCCAAATTAACTGCAAATCCATCCAGAGATGAGTCAATAACTCTTTTTTTTTTTTTTTTTTTTTTTTTTTGGTAACCTAACAGTGAATGGTGGTTGTGTTAATTTCGCGTAGAATATTCTTAGAAAAGTAAAATGCTCTGCGTTGCTTATTGCTTTGACCAGGCTTGTTGTTAGGCATCCCAGCTCATGGTGCCTGCCTACTTTCACCCCAAGATAACGCTGACCTCAGTTTATATATGCACATACCATATGTACATGTTATGACCATCTGCAGCAACAGCCAGCACAGCAGATGGAAAGATCCGGTCAGATCTCCCATTATGAACCAAACACTATCTTCTACCCGATCCAAAAAAATAAAAAGAAAAAAAGAAAAAAAAAAAAGAAAAAAAGCCTTTGTTCCCTTTTAAAAAGGTTTAATGCATCTTTATATGACCACTAAAACACACAAAAACATATTTTTCACTATTTTTGCAATTTAAAGAAAAACATTTCTCTGACAGTGTCAACCATCAGAATTTGCCACTGTAATCTGTATTTTATGCATGGCTAACATTAAGAAGTAGTTAGAGAAATGTCAAAGCTATAAAGTATTAAAAATACCCCCTAGCAATACAGTGCTACAGTTGCATAATGCCCTGAACATGTTGCAGTTAATTATACAGACAAAAATCTCTTACTTTCCCCTGGAATTTTAAGTGTGATCGTCTAGCTGATAGGTGATTATTACAAGGCCTCAGAAAACGATGCTCTCCATTTCTTCAGCACCCTGCGCTCCCCACACGCGTGCTTTGCAGTGCCCAGATATCCCCGGCGCTACGTGTCTGAGTACACAGGTTCGCGGAGGTGCGTGAGCGCCCCGGAGCTGTTGGGCACGCGCGGCGGCAGCGCTCGACCGTGCGACGCTGGTGGCTGCGCCTCGCCAATGGGTCCGCTCCTGCCTGCAGCAGGGCCTCTGCCTCGGAACTTGCTTCCGAGCCCGTGTGTCAGGACAGCAAGGTCTGCTTTTTGCACCGGATTCAATCTGAGCGCTTTGCATTAGAACCTGTGTAACTGCAGTGGTGGCTGCGCACATATATAATAGATAAATGCTCCATATTCTGGTTCTGTCAGTTGCTGCCTATCTGTTGGTGTAATGGCACTTACCTTGCGTGTGTTACACACTGCCACTCTTAAGTGACACCAAGGACCCTCCTGAAAGCATGTCAGTTCAGAGCTACCAGCTCTGTTTCATGTGCTGTAGCTGGCATGTAATTCTCTAATGCCTCAGTAGAAGCAATAATACTATGTGCAGAAATATCCATTATTTAAAGTCATACTCTGTTTCCCTTGTCTATTTTTAATTCTATTTTTGGAATCCAGTGAAGTTATTTAATGCCTACAGCAGCACTGAATCTAGTTTCCAAAAACACTTGAAGGTCCAAATTCTATAGTTATAGATGACTTCTTGTCAATGCAGTCTCTTAGCATCTTCTTGTCTGTGGATTTTGTTATCGTAACTTATCGGCAGCTTTTGCACGAGGGAAGGATGCTGAAGAATAGATTTACCTTCTCTTCTCCTTCTGGTATTTGCTTTGCATTTAGCCCTCCTTTGAATAGGACGTTGGATTAGCTGATTGCCTGAATTGCAAACAAATTCTACAATTCCCTCCTAATGCCCCATGCCAGGCAATTCACTGCGAGGTTGTCTGTCCCATAGGCATTCCATTAGAGGTGCTCAAACGGAAAAGACCAGTTTGAAAAATCTGGGTTTTGCTCGACTAATGGAAAATTTCTAGGCTAACATATTGAGATAGCCATGCCCAATTCTTCTGGTAGAGAGGATAATAGTGTGTATATATACATACTTTGTACATATATATATATAGTGCTATATACTATAGCAGTACTGCTTGCTCTAGTGACAGCCTATGTTACATGATAACTCCAGGTACAGATAACACATGCATGGAGTTAATTCTCAAGAACTGTTTCAGGATCTGAACTCTGCTCTTGACTCTGATGATATTGAAACTGTGCAGGCACTTCAGTTTCCCCCGCCTGCAAACTGAGAACATTACTTCCTAAATTAACTGCATGTTAGGAAACAGTTTGTTTTAAAAGCACCTAAAGAGACAATACACTATACACACAATACATTACAGTCATTGACAGATGGAGCAGTAGCCTCGGGGGACTGCTAAAAGCCAACACTTACTGTTCCTGCACCCTGGAACAGTCGAGTAATTTTAGGTTTGCTTCACAGTATGCATAGGAGCAAACAACTTAATGACAAACAAGGAAATACATTACTGCTGCTGCCATTTGCCTTAATGCTCTGTTCCAGCCTGTATTAACCAACCTTGGCATACCGGTATTTTAATACTCCCTAGATGTTAAAAAAAAAAAAAAAAGGCAATGTTGGTAATAAAGAAAACCCATCCCAGATCCATCTATTCAGGATTCATCCCATTTAAAAAATCAAAAAAACCCAACAACCTATATTTTTTTCTAAATATATGTTGTAGGGTGGTGCCTATCTTGGGTTAGTGGTATTTTCCAAGGCAAGATATTGTCAAACTCATTTCCTGTTTGTTTTGGGAAGCACTGATGTCCCTTAGATTATCTGTATCGGCCTTTCCTGATAAGGAAGGGTTTTTTCTTTGTCCTCTGAAATATAATATAGCTTTTCATAGTATTAAGAAGTATTTTTTTATGAAAAAGAAAATCCCTTTTCCAATGCCCTTCTGTGAGAGAGCTGAAAGGTGGGCTCATTCTGCCACAAAAGCAGTAGCTTTTAGCACAGTGCCATAAGGAGCTGCTAGCAGCTTTGGGGAAGAGAAACAGCTCTGAGATGGTTTTCTCCCTTTCTCCCATGAAGCATAACTTCCTCCAGGCTCCTCTCATGGAAGAAGTTGAAGTGAAAATCCACTATATGCTTCTCCAGCACTGTGTTGTTATCTCGGGAAAGTAGCTGTCCCATACACCAAACTAATGTAGCTACTCATGTAGCCTTGTGTTCTGCGCTGTAAAAGCCTGCGATCAGCACCTAAGTGCTGCAGGATGTGTTTATTTTTTTTCCCATATTATGTAAATATATACATTATATACATTTCTCCCAAATATATTTCCAAATCTCTTTTAAATGAAGAAGAAACAAGACTTGAAAACTTAGCCTATACATAGACAGTTTAGGTGAATTCAGTTCTGCCTCCTTGCACGTCCGCATTTACGCAGCACAGTGACTCTGGCTCATTCACTGAACAGGAAGACTACAAAAAGACACTGAATTAGGAAGGCCAGAGAACAGTAAAGCTACCACTTTTTCCTGTGAGTAATTAAAAGCTGAGAGCTTATTTCCATGTTTTTTCCCCTTCCTGATTGGGAAGGAACTACTGATTCCCAGGATGTTTTGTTTCTAAATGTAAAACTATGAAGGCACGCTTGGCTGTGAAATCTTATGGTAGTTATGACTGTTTCAACTGTTTTTGCGAATTTAATGTAGTGTCTGGCTTTATTCATTTTTCTCTCAGGAGTAACTCTGTGATGAGCCTTTTTGGAATTCTGAGCCCTATTCTGCTCTTAATTTCATCTATGCAAAGTAGAGAGAGGATACAGTTGCTTTAAATTTTTATTAGCGTGAAGTCAGGGTCTCCTGGCTTTAGAAAGATAGTTTAAATCACCATAATTTCCCCACAGCACAATAACCAAATATAGTTACTCCAAGTCATCACTCACTAGAATGGAAAGTGTCTATTTTGTAGGATGGTACAGCTGCATTTTGGGCTCCCTTAGGAGCTGAAGTCAGCGAAAGCCATAGGAGAAATATCATTTTACTCCACGCATAGTGTAGCCCACAGGAAATATCAAAGGAATGGCAACAGGCCATATTTTCAAAATTTTCTGAAGCTTTGTCTCTTTGAAAATGACCAGCAACATTTACATATTTTTGATTTATATAGGGATGGCATAAAATGCCTTTTCTAGCAGATTCTAACAATGCAGCCATCTGTCTCTTCTGCCTGTATGACAAGTTAATTCGTTTCAATGGTTATCAAAATGCTGATCCACAAAGCTTCTAAAAAGAACTATGTATTTATTTTCACTCAAAATATTTTTGCTAATGTAAAGGTTAAATAAAAGCACTCCTAGTTTTTGTGATATATAGCTTGGCTGTAGAGAACCCTAATTGCTGATGTCACTGTCCATGCTTGCAGCTTCTTGCATCTTGTAGTTCCAACAGTGTTTTAACTATTCTTTTGTTTTTGTTTAGAAAGACCAGCAAAATAGCTGATAAATTATGATTTCTAGATAAGCATTCTGCAATGTCATATGACAACACTCTCTGCTTAAACATTAATCAAACTACTTCCTAATCTGGGGAGGCCTAGGAATATTTTTTAGCATATGAGGTTTGTAGGGCTTGCATGAAGCTTGCATGCTTGTGTGAACTTTCTTGGATGACTGTGACTTTGGTCAGTTCACTGCTATCTATCATTAAAACAAATCTTTCTAACCTGATGCCAGTTCGGCTACACCTCTTGGAACAAATTTTACAACCTAATTATGTGCTGAAAGGCTGCTCTCGGGTGGTGACAAGACTCGATAAGGCTTTAGCAAGGTGAAGGCTCCCTTCACTGCAGCCTCAGAAATCTGAGGTCTTGGACAAATTTGGTGACATTGAGGGAACCCTGTTACCCAAGGCCAGGTGACTGGCCAGATGAACGCGCATGTCCAGAGTCAAAACTTCACGCGTGATGCTGCACCCAGCAAGGCCAAAGGCAATATACCCATTTTGCTATTTTTACCTTTTGCTCGTGTCTCACTTGCACTGAAAGGTTTATGTTTCTATGTTACCATTTGAATTTACAGATTGGGGTCAAAAAGTAGACTTTGCTGCAGACAGTCACATACCAGCAGCTGTGGGTTTTTTTGTTTTTATTTCTATGTTAAGGCACATACCTATAAAACCTTAGTCGTCTTAAATTACTTTTTCGCTAAGCCTTATGCTTACTGATTTTCTTTCTTTTTGTACCTAATTCAAACGTCAAGTGCAATCTTAGAGGACTAGACAATAGAACTGGGACAGTTAACAAAGCTAAGAAATCTGATTTCAAGGCCACTCTGAGTAAAATATTGATAAATCTACCCAATAAACCATTACTGAAACCATCATTTAGCTTTATTTAGGTTAATCTTGTCTTTTTCCATTTCCTATATTTCAAGACTGTTGGCATGGCAAAACTATGTTTCCATCGGACCATTTCAGGGCACATTATTTTCAAGGAGGATTTGTTCGGAAGCAAAATAATGAGTGTGGATCTGAGAGCGCTTGTGTGTCGCGGAGGAGCTGGCCCTGCTCCTTCTCCATCTCCCCCGAGCCGCTCGCAGCCGGGCAGTCCCAGTTGGCCACCCAAGTGTTGCTACAGCCTGAAACTGCGTGGGTGACGGTGCTTCAGAAAGGCAGAGATCAGACTTACTGACTTAGACATTTAGACGTAATTTTTAGACATTTCTGGGCAGGGAAAGACTTTATGGAAATTGTTGGAAAAATTCATTCTTTAGGCTTGCAAGTTGCCAAAATAGTATGGAGTTTGAACTGATGTGGTTAACTATAGACTAGAAACTTGATAAATGCATCAAGGAACACAATGTTTTAATGGATTGAAAAGGTAACTGATTTAGTAAGGCAAACAAGGTGAAAAACTGATTCCTTGAAACTTCAAATTTTCAGTTGACTTAGAAGCCTCTGCCGAGGCCACTGCTTGTAATCCAAGAAGTGTCGCAGCCCATAGTTATAAAGGTGAACAGATGAACTCTTGCAAGCAAAGTGGGGAATAGTGAGGAATTTTGAGTCTTGCATATATGGAAAAGAGAATATTTATGGTTCATTGGCATGTCTACTCTTTCTATAGGCCTATTCTGTACAGTGTTGCTCTAACTAGTATAAACATCGGGTTTTGTTACTTTTTTTTTTTTTCCCCTGCAGAGACATTTGTATGTTGTGTAGAGGCAAAACATCATGCATGCGCGGGCCCCGGCCGGGCCTTGCAGCGGCGCCGCTCCTCGGTGCGGGGATGCGCTGCACTGGGCTGCGCTGGGCAGGGGGTTGTGCCCTGTGACACATCTGTGCTCCAAGTCCTCTGTGCAGAGTTTCAGGACAGGGCTGCCTGGATAAGGAAGCATTTGCCCACAGGTTAAGAATGGGCCCTTTTCCTGCTAGGCAGCACGATCCTGCTGCAGTAAATGCATGTAGCACACTGCAAGTTCTCTCTCCCTTTGAGAAAATGGGAATGGGAACTGCTTGCAGGAGGCGGCACACGGATCTGATGGTGAACTTTGAACCCAGTCGTATGATAAACTTGTATCAATCTATATAAATAACAATCCGGCTCATAAGGCCTAAACGAGTAGGATAAAGCCTTGTACTTTTCCCCTCGAGCCCATCCTGCCTAACCTTAGGGCTTTCTCCTGCTGCCTGTGTAAGGAGGTTGGTAACTTTTAAAACCAAGATTGTTGTGTTTACTCTAAAAAAGAATGCCCCATCCTTCCCCTAGCAGCATCCAGCCCCTAAAACATCCAGAGATAGCAAAATCATTGTTAAAAGCAACAGAATACAGTATTATACGATGGAAAGAAGTTTGTCGACAGTGCTCATAGCTCCACACACTCCAACGTGTACCAGAATTACACTGGGGATATCTCTAGATGAAGTTGTAGTACAAATAAAAAAAAATCCCCTTACTCTGAGACCCACGGGCTCTTTAGAGTACCCTTTTCATGTAAAACAAACCCTTACAGTACAGCTAGTGTCTTTCACCACCCTTTAGCAGATAACATTACCCATTCTAAATGTAGAGTTCCCTGATCATGGGATAGCCTCAAAATGCAGCAGTCCCGATGCAGGCTGCAGTTCACTAGTGCACAGGGGCTGCTGAAGACACAACCTACTAAGAAAACAGGAGCACGAAAGCAGAGAAACGGGAATGATGGTGCCAGGCCTGTCCCAGAACTAGTTGTCCTGCCCCTCGCTCTGTGCGTCCCCTCTAACGGTGCCTCCCAGACGGAGCGCTGCCTGTCCAGCCTCTCCAGCTCCATCTCTTGCTGTCAGCTTTGTTCCTGCTGTGGCTCATTAATCGCTATTTTCCTCTTTTCTCACTAAATAAATTTCTAAAATAAAGGCAGCATATGCTTCCCAACAGCTTCAGTAATTTTAAACTAAACCTTTAAGGCCTGACCTCTGTTTCTCCTGAAGGAGGCTTATCCAGCATCTCTCGGCTCACACGTGCGTTATGAATTCCAGGGCTGTTCTGCCCCAGCTATTAAGACAGGTTATAAATAGGTATAGCTCTCAAGCGGCAAAATTACTTGAAAAGGATGAAATATTACGCACTCCTGTTCTGATGAGATGCTCTGGAAAATGGTCAGATGAATTTCTGAATGGTTATGTGAGTGCTAGAATTAACAACGCCTGCTTACCTGCATATTAACATTTCAAAGTGAACTTTTTAGCATCCTGAGGTGTAAACTCTGACTGACACTTTAGCTTCAGTGAAGCGTTTATATCTTGCTTCTCTGCTGCACAGTAAGGTGTGAGTTCATGCTCAGCTGGTGCACTCTAGAGTCTCCCAGATCTACCCAATTTTAGAATGCTTGCATGATAAATGTATATATTTATCTCTGACATCTCTGTACTGTTGTCAAAATAGGCAGGGATCAATCGGCAAGTTCAAAATCTCACACAGCACCCACCCAGACTGCTTGTTCTCCTAAGCGATGTCTCTACTGGAAATGAAGTTCTTATCTCCAGCACATGGAGTGGCAGCCTCGCTTGGCATGTCAAGCACGTCAGAGAGCTGCAAAACGCAGAGGAGTTGCAGGAATATTGGCGTGGCAGAAATGCTGATTCCTCCATCTCCCTCTGTCACGACCGACTGGCAACTCTGTCTCCTGCTGTGGGCTGCCCACCCGTCAACCTTTGTTCTTCTCACTTGCTTCCCACAGCCCATCGGGGTTTAAAATTTGGCTTGAAAAAAGCTGATGCCCCGTGCTCAACCCCTGCTGAGGATGTCGTGTTGTGGGAAGTCAGGTTTGACCTGGCTCAGTCAAGTCCTTGGCTCCTCTGAGCCTCTCGGTGCCACTGAGGAGGCCCTGTTGCCAAATGCCCCCCTGAAAGCAGGGGGTCAGGAGCGCTCTCCACTCTTGCAGAAAGAGCGGGTTACTTTGGTGCTGCCCTCTTTCCCTCTGCCTATTTTCAGATCAACTCCTTTGTGTAAACATCCATTAAAAAAGAGGATACCACCATCTGAGAACCCTCCCCATTTTTTTTTTAAATAAAATGAATCACTCTCCTTATCGTGCTCTGATTCCTTTGCTCCCCACTTCTCCTTTATGTGTTCTCCCCTCAGCTTGGATTTGCTCTTTCATGGCTCTCAGTTGAGCCTGTAATTATTACTGTTAGTAAACAGGCAGCCAGAAACCATAATTATGGTTCCTGAGTGAGGCTGTATTTGAAGGTAGATAGTCTCTTGATTCTTAAAAAAAAATTAATCACGCTACTGTAAATCTAATTCAAGCAATCTGTCAAAGTATTTTCACACGCACAAATCCACAGCTACTTGGAGCAGTGTTTTTCCTAACTGCAGGTAGTTTGACAGATTTAGGTCTTGCTCCAGTTGAAGTCTGATTCTGTGGCCCAGAATCTGGTATGAAATCAGATAAAAAGATAAATGAATTTTCTCTTACAGTTTTCTTTGACCATCTTTCAAAAGAAAAGATCTGGCAAGATTCATTCACTGTTTAACAAGCAAGCTAGAAAATTGTTTAAATGGTTTATGATACATAAAGTAGTTTTGACTGGGAAATCATGTTGGTGTGTTTTACAATGAGTCTTCTTAAATGCTTAGAAAAATTACTTAGAAAACTATGACTGCCCTCATTGTTACATTGTTAGTTAAAAAGAAAACGGGACACGTCACAGCTAAACATCTGTTGGCATTTAGAGCTGGGGACCGCTGGATCAGAATTACCATTGCTAAATCCTGTAAGTGATGCACGAATATCTGCCATTCTGTGTGTTTCTGTATTTCAAGGGCCAGACCATGCATTTGCAGAAAGTGTGGATGCCTTTCTACTAGTTTAAATAGCATCAGACAGAAATAAACATCTCTCTATCCAAGAGAATCAGATTCTTAGATTTTTCAGTCCCATTTTTAAGTTCTGAAGATTTTAAAAGTAAGGTCTCCTGTCCCCACAGCTATATGAATGCATTTTGTCTATTTGGCTGGAGAAAAAGATACTGAGTAATGCCCTTGAAGTTTCTCCAGCAAAACTGTTGAATAAAGTAATTTGGAAGCTAGGAAATGCTTCGTAAACTGCATATCTGGAAATTAAAAAATGTTTCTGGCCTGAATTTTCTTCTTCTCCTAAACAGGGTTTTACTAAGACACCATTTGCTTTCTGTATAAGCTTCTTTAATCTGTAGCTCCAGAGCAGCTGTGCCCAGAGGCTTGCTAGGCTCCTTGCTGTGATTTCCATGGCTGAGAGCACCATCCCTAACACAGGCTCCTATTCCAAAGTGTCAGAAAATGGCTCAGATGCTCCTGCAGTCTTGATTAAAGTCACGGCTTTGGTAGCTCCTTGCCTCTTTGCAGAAGAGCGAAGATATGAGAAATCCTGGCGTCTGAACCTAGAAACCTTTGGCTGAGACATTTTCCTGCTATGCTGTCAGGATTCGTAGCTTAGTGGTAAATCAGGTACCATCAGAAATGCTATGTGGTAGGATTCAAGATTTCTGTTTCTTTTTTTCTTTTTCTTTTTTTTTCTGATCTATGCTGATTCTTTCAGAAAGTAAAACTTTCTACAACCCACAACCCCCCATCCTTAGTTTCACACAGATGGTAGCAAGTGTTTGTAAGTTAAGCTAAGAAAGAAATGGATGCTGGATGGATAGCTAAAGGTAATCTTTCAGTTCGATGGGCACATGAACACATATAAATAAGGTGAATAAGATCCAGAGTGAAATGGTTATGGTAAAACACTGCACTGCAATTACATGTAACTTTCAATGGAAGCTTCATACTCTAAATGCTAAGAGTTGGACTGTACCCTGATGTGCAGAGCTACTCAGCAGAGTTTCCAGCCCTAGCATCCTCTTCACTCTCACGCTGTTTATCTGCGTAATAAATAACTGTTCATTTTACCCCGAAGAGTTGTTGCAGCCAGCAGAAGACTGAACTGGAACAGAGGCAATCAGAGTAGCTGCCTGAGGGCAGATGGATTCGCTCAGGCCTATTCACTAATTTCTGTGTTGTTTAAAGATGTAACTGTGCAGTCACATGGAACCTAATGAAGAGGAAATGAGTATTATCTGAAGTAGGAGCATGTGTACCTTTCTCGTGCATGTAGTCTCATAATGACTAATTTACCACCCTCATTCATTTTTTTTCTGTTTTTAAACTGCTTCAAAGTATCTTTGTGCTGAGGAGGGACACTTGTGACACTCAGTTATTAAGCATGTAAAGGAGAAGACATTTGTCAGCTTGGTTTCTGGAGAGACAGATTTCAAATATTCACAAACTGCTAACTTAATTTTTACAAGTGATACCCTATGGATGGGGTGTTTTCTTCCCCTCTCCTTTTTTTTTTTTTTTTGTTTGGTAATTTCTGTTATTCAGCCTTCTGTCGCTTCACCTCTGGAAAGCTTTGGGGAGCAGGTGGGATTTTGTTTCCTACCTTGCCTGTGAGCTGATGTGCCATCATAAGATGGAAGAAGGTAACTGTGTAATTTCTACATGTCTCCCTTTCCTGAATACAGATAAATTCCTGGAGAAAAGGGATGTGTTAAAAGGACTAACTTTTTTTCATACAGATCTGAGATTCTGGGTAGAAAATAAATAAGGAAACTGAAAATTACCAATTATTACATATAAATTACTTGGTTTTAGATCAGAACCTTTCCTATCCTCACTGACTAAATTTTGGTGACTTGCTTTCCCTGATATTGGCTATAATCAGTTCTATGGGGAGTCATTAACAGTTGTAACTAACATGCATAGCCCAACTCTTTGGGAGATGGGAGACAGAATGTTATAAGGGGCTCTGGCTCTCTCCTCCATATGTGGTACAATTTGATTCTTAATATTTAAATGGTTAAAGAGGATCTCAAGTTGAGTATGTCTTATGAGGCATTTGGAATAACTTGATAGTAAATGAGTCAGAAGAAAAAAGCATCCTCTGGAAGACAGACCTAATTATCCATTAAAATTTGGATGCAATGCCTGTCTCACATTAATTTTCATGCTTGCCAAAAAAATTCTGGCAGAGAAACCAGCTGTAAAATGTAGAAATAAAAACATGAGTTTGGAAGTACTAGAAGTGCCACGCAGCTGCTTGCAAAAGGATGTACACAAACGGAAACGCAAGGCAGCAGCATTACACGGGTGGGAGAATTTTTCATTATGACAGCCACAAAAATCACTTTTAGACTGTAAAATCCTAGGATTTTTTTTTTTTTTTTTTTTTTTTGCTAATTCCT
>JAWLRI010000953.1:117535-149281 GCA_034781795.1 Crypturellus tataupa | reverse complement strand
CCGAGTGTCCCCAGTGTCCCCAGTGTCCCCCAGTGTCCACAAGTGTCCCCAGTGTCCACAGTGTCCCCAGTGTCCCCAAGTGTCCCCAGTGCCCCCAGTGTCCCCAATTGTCCCCCAGTGTCCCCAGTGTCCCCGAGCGCCACCACGCTCATGTCACACGTGTCACCACCCACCTCCTTGTTGACGAAGCAGTAGAGCACGGCCACCAACATGCCCTGTGGGACGGCAGCGCGTGAGGCCGCGGGCAGCCCCGCTCCCTGGCCTGCGCGCGGGGCCCCGCTCACCTGGAAGGAGCTGAGGAAGAGGTCGAAGAAGAGCTTGACGTAGCGCAGGGTGCCCTGGGCGTGCTCGTCCGTCACGAAGGCGAACACCACCTCGTGGATGCCCAGCAGCGGGATCAGCGTCAGCGTGGACTTGGCCAGCCTGGCGGGAGTGGGGACGACCCCCTGGTGCCGCGGCTGCCTGGGGGGCACCTCGTGTGCTGTGGCACCATGCACACCCCGGCACCGTGCGTGCCGTGGCACCATGCACACCCCGGCACCGTGCACACCCCGGCACCGTGCGTGCCCCAGCACCATCCACGGGCACATCCCGGCACCATGCGTGCCGTGGCACCATGCACACCCCGGCACCGTGCACACCCCAGCACCACGTGTGCCGTGGCACGATGCACACCCCGGCCCCATGCACACCCCGGCACCATGGACACCCCAGCCCCATGCACACCCCAGCACCACCCACGTGCACATCCCGGCACCATGCATGCCGTGGCACCGTGCACACCCCGGCACCGTGCACGTGCACAGCAGAGCGCCGTGCACAGCCATGCGCCCTGCACCCTGCCCCACGCACACCCTCGCACCGTGCCCCACTCCCGCCCCGCACCGGAACTTGTAGTCCGTGTAGCGCATCTGGTGCGCGCGGAGCTTGGAGACGAGGATCTGGATGATGCGGATGAAGATGAAGAAGTTGATCTGGAAGGGAGGCGGGCGGTGAGGCGAGCGGGGGCGGCGGCGCCAGCGCGGTGCCGCGGGGCTCACCAGGATGGCCAGGAACACGGGGAAGCGCAGGATCCACCAGAAGCCCATGTTGTTGTTGGTGCTCCAGCACCTGCGGGGCAGAGCGCGGGCAGGGGCTGGGCCGGCTCACGCCGGTGCCCAACGCGGCAGAGCAGCGCCCGCCCCGCAGCCACTCACTGGATGTTCTCGAAGAGGAACTTGACGACGACCCAGGGCACGAGGAAGAGCAGGGGGGCGCCTGGGGAGCAGCGGCGTCAGGGCCGGCAGCCCCGGGAGCCCCCGCGCCGCGGCGGGCGCTCACTCACCCCAGCCGATGCACAGGTAGAGCGTGAAGTAGCTGCGCTCGGAGAAGACGGCCACCACGAGCAGGTTGTGCAGGTAGATGCCCTCCACCAGCAGCCAGCAGTAGTTGGCCACGATGCCGTATTGCATGAAGACGGTGGCGGCGCGGCAGCCGGCTGCGGCAAAGGCGGCCGGTGCCGCAGCGCGGCGGAGCGTGCGGGGCTCCCGCCCGGCAGCGGGGCCTCCCCTCTCCGCCTCTTTTTCCCCTGCTCCTGCCGAGGCTCGCGAGCCGCCCGCTGCAGGGGGCGTCCCGGCGCGGCAATCCCCCGCTGGGGACAAGTGCCGGTGACTCAGCGCGTGGGCCTTTGGTTTTTTTTTTTTTTTTTTTTTTTGCTAATGCATGCTATGAAAATAGCAACTTATCTTATTTCTCTGCCATAATTTCTTAGTCTATTTGCCTTGACTTTCAGATGGACTTTTATATTGTGGCTGAAGGAAGACAGAGGAATGGCTTTCAGCTAAAGCAGAAGCAGTATGTTGAACACTACACCCTCTAATACCATATAGGCATTATATGTTCAGTTCAATCTGTGCTTCTATCCGAACTACTGTGGCTTTTGTACGGATGCAGAAGATGGGCTAAGTAATTTTGCCTCAGGACACACCAGGTTAGTGGTGCTGGAATGGGTAACTCGCAGGTCTCCGGCACCCTTTGCTTGGCTCAGCCTTGCACTGTGCTCAGCCCTCACGGTCTCCCCACAAGGGAAGAAGACAGCAGACCTGTAGGCGTTTGTGAGTGTACTGCTCCTCTCGCTCTTTAAAACAGAAAAGTGACCCTAGTGACAGCATCCTTCCAATGGCACTTCTGTGCAGTTTGATGGCGGTGCTATAGGGGACACATCACCTATACCTGAAACATGTATTACGTGTAGATATGAGTGTCTTCAGAATGACTGAATGCATATGAAATGCTGAGCAACTTAATCAAATATCAGCAGCCAAGTGCTCAGTGCCAACCCGCCACTCAAAGGCAGGAGCAAGGTAGCAGACGTCCCTGAGAACACAGTAACCCACACGAGGGTCAGCCTCTTAAACCACCCCCTCTGCCCTCCCAGGAAGACAAGCAAGAAAATGGGTCTGGGAAATAGCACTGTGGAAATGGAAGTGCCTGAGCAAGTCTCCTCTTTCTTGCTTTTAACCCCCCACGTATTTCTCTCTTCTGACACACGGGGCCCGGGAGGTTTGCTGCACAATTACTACCTATCACATAGATGGGGCTTCCAAATGCACTTTTTGCAAGCAGTAGTTTCCAGAAGCAACGCAGTATATATATGTATATACTGCCTTCTGTAAGGCATTTAAATTTACATAAGTAAGGTCCTGGCATGACCCCTAGCTGCTATGTCTCCCCAGCCCAACCATGAATCTTTTTTAGAGAGGGCTGTATGTTGTCAGAAGGACGTGTTATGCTGCTTCCAAAGCAGCCCTCCTCCCTCCAGCATTTTTAGCTGCAAATATACCAGAAATTTGCTCCCAAATACTCTTCAGAAAGTCAGCAACTCAAATGTCTTGATGAATTTATGGGTCTAGGTATATTAGAGACTGTTTGATTTGAATGTCCAGACTGCATTAATGAATCACCCAAAGTCATCTCTTCATAATTCACGGCTTCAAAAACAGTTGTGAACGTTTTCTTTCCATTGATGCTTATTCCTTTGGGTTTGATGTAATTAATTGTCACTAATGACTTAAAATATGCCAATAAGTATTTATGCCACATGCACCATCTGCTTCTCCAGTGTCCTATACACACAACATTTAACACATTTCTATATGCCTTACACTGCAGTTCATGGTAGAAGGAGCCTGTGGTTGTGACAGCAGCAGCAGTTATAGATGTGCAGTCTGGGGGCAGGTCAAGGATCCCATTCCTTGAGAAAGGAGATCACAGAGGCACTGTGACTCTGCCAGTGTGAAGCTGAATGCTTGATCCTCTGCGTGCTGGACACTATTTCTAGCATTGTCAGAGTAAGGCTGGTTACCTGGTTCTCTTATATCAAAAACACTGTTATATGAGAGTATCGTTAAGGGCCAGAAAAGGAGATGGAAGATCTAGACAGATAAAGCATGTCCCAACCTCAAGTCGTAAAGGAAAGGCAAGCTTACTGTTACTGTTCTACCTCCACAGAATTCATAAGATATTTTTTGATTACTGCATAAATTACATCTGTGGCACTGCAAATGTGGAAATATAACCCTCTAAAGGTATATTTAATTTCTGCTTGAACAGTAGCTCATATATAAAGATATCTTTTCCTGAGCCAAATATGCTCAAGAGAAATGAGAAAAATATTTTACAAATGCATGAAATTCTTTTTCAGAGGCCGGTACTCTTTTGAAATAGTGTTCAGTCTACTTGCACCGGGCTCCATAGGAGACCAGAGGAACTGGTGAAGAGGCGATTCCTAATTTGTGCAAACTATAGTGGGTCTTTCTGGATTTATTAGTCCTTACCAGGGCAGCACGAACACCCACACCTGCCTGCAAAAGGGCTAAGACTCGATGCCACAGCTTAGCCTGCAGCTGTTGATTCCTGCTCCTTGTCAGGGTATAATTAAGGTACTGTCAGACTGAATAGGAAGATGGGACTTAGAACTAAAAATACTTCCAGTAATTATGGCTTAGATGTGGGAAAGCAACAACTGGATTTTGATTTCTGAAAGAGACAATGCTCTCCTGGAAAATGCCTGAGTTACTATTGAGTGAGAGCTAAAACAAACACCTTCCCATAGCTCTTGGTCTATGCAGCCAGCTGCAAGTGCGTGTGGCAGGGAGGGGAAATGCTTTGGGATGCAGGGCTGCTCATTTATACAGACCAATAGGCCTTTTTTATCTTCACGAAGAAATGTTAATCTTCCAACACAATAAAACATAATAGTTGTTTTAATTATGGTCACTATTCAGGAAAGGATATTTAGGGATGTTTTTGAATTATGTCTGAAATCAAATATATGTTTTTTTTTTAAAAAAAAAAAAAAAAAAAAAAAAAAAGGCAAACAAAAAAGCTCCTTTGGAACTGAGCAGCTCATGTCTGTATTTGCTTATGGAGAGTCTTCCAGACTACTACCAACCCTGGGAAGAACCCTGAACCCTTCCTACACCTTTACCCTTCCGCGAGGGCTACCCTTTGAGGATTCGGGAGAACATACTGGAGACAGGGGTGCTGGTTAAGAGGAAAAAGTGTCTCAATGCGTAGATTTTTTTTTTTCCTTCAGTTCCTGACCTAGTGACTGCACTGTTATTAGCTAGTTACCTGGAAGTAGCTCTAAACTTAGAGGTTGATGTAAAACATAAATTGTTTTATTTGTATCTAACATATCTAAATTATAGTTAGTGTTAACCAAAAGCCTTGAGTGAACAAAGGGATGAAAATCACTCTTAATCTACTTTGATTCAACTGGAAAGCACACTTATTCTTTCCCCACTCAAATACACCTTCTCAATGAGTCTCCCTTTCTGCATATGTTATCCTTCAGTTTGAATTAATTTGAGAGCTGTTTCCTGCATGCGTCACTCCCATTCCTTGAATAAGCCTCAGAGAATATTTCAATAACACTGAGTCCAGCCTAACTGTGGGCTGCTACCTCTCCTCTGCTTGGGCCATGTATTCCTGCTGCTCACTTGAGCTCATCAAACTAATATATGACTGTGTGGGTCTATGCATATATATCTTATATTATAAATATACTTTTATGGAGTCTTATGGTGTGATCAGTTATGAGTGTTGTTACAGAGTCGGAGTGCAGAAGAGTTGAAGGAATTGCAGGGATTATTTCAAGAATGCTTAAATCTTTAAACCTTTTATTGAAACTATTCTCTCGCCAATCTATCTGAACAGCTTTTTTTCCCAACTATAAAGCCATCAGAAATCATTTTAAAATGAGCTTTACAGCCCTTGACACATATTGACTCTTTAAAAGCTGGCAGGATATGTCAAAGCTTGTTAAGCCAAAGAAAGGAGCACTTTGTTTTTGTTGTTGTTGTTTCCTTTTTTTTAATGTAGCAGCTGTGAATTTCCACCTTCTGTACCTATCACTACCACTTAATGGTGTAAAGTTGTTGTTTCTAGTTTTCTAGGACTCTTGGCATAAAATTTTGCAGTGTTTACATAGTGTACCAAGAAAGCTTTTCTGGTCCAGGTCTGGGAATTCTCTTACCTTTCATAAGGAAGGATATTGCTTTTTTCTTAGAACAGTGGTTTGTGCAACTTTTTGTAGGCTGCCGTATAGTGGGGGCCTTTCTCCTCAACCTCCATGCTGGTCACATGAAGGGGGAAAGGGCATGTGTTGCATTTCATGAGAGTCTGCATGCGTTTTTGGGACAGGATTCTTTTTCAGTACAAATATCACTCCCAATGGCTCTTCTGTCTGCCACCGATCACTGGCTTGGGGCTTGAAAATATAGAGAATTTCAGGAAATCTCACTGTGCCTTTAAGTAAATGAATGCCAAATGTCTTACAGGACTATAATGCACCCATCTGCTTTGCACCCTACTTGCTTTATTTCATTTAGCATTCCTAAAAGAAAAAATGTGATTTATCTATAGCAGCTTGACAATACCACCTTAATCATGATGCTACTTATCGCACAGGCAGTGAAGCAAAAGGAAGATGTCAAGTCTGAGGATCTATTAAGGAGACTCATAAATGACTTTTCTGTGGGCACTACTAAGACTTTGTACTTTAGGAGAGTCTTATGCTAGAAGAAGAAACAGTAAGTCCTCTGAGAAAGGAAGAACTTCACTTAACCTTACATGTTCAGGGACTAGATAGCTGATGTCTCTGGAGGGAAACTAGGGACAGTGCAACTATCAGATTTTTATTTCCAATCAAGGTTCATTTATAAACACGTTCAAAGCTGGGAACGCTTATATAGGCCTAGTGAAAGAGAGTTTGAAACAGTTAAATGAACAGAGATATGTATGCACAAAATTGTAACTGTTCACAGATCTCTCTGCGGGGTAATAAGAATGCTGCATTATAGATATTATCATCGCATTTGTAAATCATTTTGCACCACTTATTAATTATTACTTCTCATGAATCCATATATTTTACTTTTATTGGTATTTTGATTAAATTCTCATTCAGTGTAAACAAACAAAACAAAGCTCCCACAATTAAACTACCTTTAAAATTTATATCAACTAATTATGACCTTAGCACAAAACAATATATCCTAATCTGCTGCAGTAAACTGCTGCAAAACAATATCACTGCTAATTAAACCAGGTTTAATTTAATGTTTAGCAATTATTCAAATATTCTCTGAAGAGGGAAAGTGTTAGATGAACTACTGGAGCATTTCACTGTCTGTTCATAATATCAGTCTAGAGAAGAAGCTCTTTGAGGGGCTGAACCTTTTTAAGCACACGGCTTAGCAAAATCTGATTGGTTCACCTTAAATACAAAGGTAGTACACTGACCTGGGGATTTTGAAAAGGACTGGTAAAATTCTTTATTCCAATACAGAGAGGGAAACGAGCAGCAGTGCAACCTAGGATTTACCTTGACTCTTTCCCACTGCAAGCTCCGAGAACTGATCCTTCCTGATTAGCCTCTGCTGAAAGTCTCCAAGAAACCCCTACTTACCTAAGACAGTTAGCCCTGCCAACCTGGACTAAACCTCATCTGGATTTATAAACGGAAACACAAAGAATTCTGATTAAAAAAAATATAATAATTACTCCTTACTCGTCCACAGAAGGTGGAAAAGGAAAGTTAAAACAAGATGATCTTTCAAACTGTGTTCACACCATGCTCACTCATAAATCCTACAACACTTCTTTCCATAGAGAGCTTGCCAACACACCAGAACTATCGAGTGGAGAACAGAGACTGCACCTGGCTGTGCTTTCCCCTTAGGATTTCTATTGTCTATCCCTGATGGCCACAGACCTTGGAGAGATTTTGACTATCTAACCAAAAACCTTTTCTGCTAATAAATACTTGAAGCAAACCAATAAGGTTAATGTCACCAGATTCGTGTAAGGTAATTAGTTCATAAAGAAATACTAGGTCTCTTAAGTTGGTTGAGAAGGGAAGAAAAGTAAACAGAGGGCAGCATAAGATTTAAGTGAAAAGACTGTGTATGAAAAATAAAACAAGAGTTTTGAGATGGATTAGGCAACTGATAAAACTTTTTATTGGCAAAAGCACATAGGAAAGCTTTTAAAGAAAACCTAACAATAACAACCATTTCTTTCCTGAAAGAAATTTGATGTCTACAAGGCTTTGAAGGACCTTTCACATCATGATTATTATAAGGCTAGGGCCAAATTCTGCCTTGAGCACTGCACTAGATAGGCCTTCTGTCCTGCCTTGGCACCAGGACTCAGTTACTGCCCAGCTCAGGGCTGTGCAAGCGCCTGGATCCACAGCCCATGCAATCCCTGAGGGCTTTTTCTGGGAAGCTGTGGAAGCCCCGCCTGCTCGCTAAATACCTCTTTTTCAGTAATGACCTGATTTCCGTGTAGCACTATAAATACAATTCTCTGGAACAGGACTTTGCAATGTGTCACAAAAAGAATATTTGTACCACACTACAGACACTTCTGCTATTTCTGCTGGTTCAGGGGCACGTCTGCCCATGATGGCAGTGCTGCTGACCATCAGTGCTTGCAACAAGCGATCACCAACAAGTATGTTTGGTAAAAACAGGCTAATGTTGGATTATATATGAGTACGCTAGCAGCAATTTTTGTTAAAGACAGGGAACCAGAGTCTGAAATACCAGGTTGTGATCATACCTTGCAAAAATATATTTTCAGGAAAAAAATGCAGCTTAAGCAAATATGAAATATAGTTCCTCTGACCTTTTACCTGACAATTATTTTCCTATCCTAATGGTTATCTTTTCATTAAACAGCTTGGAAATTAATGGACTATTACATAAACAGAACAGGCATTTTCGTATAAAAATTCTTCCTTTGAAAAAGCAATCTCGTATAGTTTAATTAAATGTTTAGTGTTTAATAAAGTAATGTTCCTACACACTTGTGAGCATATGTAGGACAGCCATGAGTCTATTTTTATTTGTTCTAAGTGTGCTAATCTGTAATTGGATATAATGAATATAACACTTATGAAAGCTCTGTTCATATGGTCCTGTTGCATTTATAGTTACAGTAAGACTAGACCCCTTACAACCACCCATGAACTATTCCAAATAAAAACCGAACACTTCAGTTGTATTACCAGATGTCTTTGGGAAAAGCAACCACTATTGATTTGGTACCTTTGTTTTTTGTTTTTTATAATATTCTTTTTCACTTTTCAAACTTGGAGGCAAGTAAGGTTAAAACATCTCTGGCACAACTGTTTGAGTAACGTGCACAATATTCCCCATGGTAAAGAGGATAGACTAGTTTTTCCTAAGGGCAGTCTGGTTCGGTGACTAACTGAGAAGCTGCGGAAACCATTTCATGTTCATGTCTTTCTCCCTCCTTATCCCTGTAGCCTCTGCTCATTTAGTGTCAGTCACTGGTAAGGAAACAGAACGAAATACTTTGAAGGGTCTCAGTGTGACTACTGCATTAACAATCCTTGCACAGCAGGAAGAATTTCTTGTTTCCTGGATTGCTCGTGTACTCAGCATGGCCAAACGTACCATTTAACAAGGCGAGCGGGGCAGAGCACCCTGCCTCGGCCCCAGGCAGGACACGAGGCCTCGGGTCGTTGCTGCTGTCAAGTCAGTTCTTTGACAGCAGGAATCCGAGCTCGCAGCTACAGCTGAAATGTCTGTGTCCCGGAGGGACAGGCTCTGCGAAAGGCCCAGCTGGTCCTGGGCTGTGTGGTAGGACTGACACTGGAAACCTTTAGTCTGAGATAAAACTGCTCGTTTGTTAAACCCTGGCTCCCTGGGGCCGGGTGGTAACACTCAATTGCGATTCCTAGCAAGGATCTGCTCTCCTGAGCCTAGCCTTAAAAAAAAAACATTGCAAACAGCAAAATACTGCCGTCCAGCTGCACGATGTCAGTGTGTAAAGCAATACAACTCCTACTTATTCATACATACTTTGAACCAAAAGCTATGCTGTGAACCAAAAGCATTATAATACTGAGACTTCCATATGATTTCAAATGTAAAATAATTCTGAGTCCTTCAGCAGCTTCTCCTCATCTAATATGGAAAGTTTTCTCTTTAATTGTATGTCTACGCCTTCAAGAACATTTAGCAGCCTTTTAAACACCTGCTCTTTCCACAAGTTATGGTTTAGAATAATTTTCTCGTTGGTCTATTTTCCTCTCTTCAGTTGCAGACTAACAGCATGATAAAATACGGAGGGTCAAAGTCTGAAGGCTGAATGTGGAGAAACATTGGAAATAATCTTTATTAATGTATAGAAATCTGCATGTGTTTTTGCTTTGCGTGCTTGCTTTTAACATAATGCTGGAAACTACAAAAACTATAGGCAGATTACTATAATTTCAGTGTCAGTCACTGTTTTTTTTTTTATTTATTTATTTTTATTTAACATGTCCTGTGGTTGCCCCTACTCTTACCCAAATAGCTCACCATGGAATTTTCCCCAGAGAAGGATTGTAGTGAGTACTTACCGAGGCACAGTTGCTTTCTGACTTGTCTTCCAGAAAGCCAATTTGGCATGGTGTCCTCTGATTCTGCAGCCAGTAGTCTGTTGACTCTAGCAGACTGTTACTGCAGAGAATCTGTTAAAATAGTTAAAAATAGTTAAAAAAAATAAAAAAGTAAAAACTTACTCAGCCCTAATGAACTCCATCGCAGAGCTCAAAGGGAATCTTGCCTAGAAATTTTCTTTGAGTCAAGATTAGGAGCCTTGCTCATTTTGGACCTATCCAGCTAATGCAACTGGGATTCAAATGATTTAAAGTATTGGTCAATTTCTTTGAACTGGAAGTCCTTCGAGATATTTGAAGGAAGATGCCTACTAAAACAATTGCATTGGAAAATATTGCTGGAAATTTTGCTCTGTGTTAAAGTGATAAACATAGATGTTGGCAAAACTAATTATTTAATTATACTGAAGTGTACAAACTTGCAGCCTTTAGGATTTACTGTATCTCCTTCCACAAGAGATCAGCTCTGCTCTAGCAGCCTCTTTTCTGGGGATGCCTGGGCTACCAGTTCTTTCTTCTTAAATATATTTTTCTGCTTTCTGAGAAGCTGAAAGTAGCTAGAGACCTGCTATAGTGAGTACTGAGGTCAGTGTGTACTCTGAGGCTAAAGCTTTGAATTTTATCCCTCTGTGCTGTTGACTCAATTCTACAGCAAAAGAACAAGTTTTGCCTCCCACAAAACCAAAGTGGGGCCACGGTATCTGCAGCCTAGAAAGAAGTAAAGTCAGGTTTCTAAGTCCCGTGGTCTAGACCAAACTGAATTCCTAATCTGCTGCCCCTGTGTAAATACGCACAATGTTAATGGGGGTCAAATCTCTCTTTTAATAAGCAGACCCCCCAATACATTATTAAAGCGCCCCCGCAGCAAGCTGCATTCAGAAGGATTGTTCTTGTGAACACAGCACGAGATTTCTTTGAAATGTCTTTGAATCTGAGAGCAGCCCGTGCACCTGGACTGGCTACCCCAGCTGTGGCCACTGTGACTGTGGAGCCAGAGCAAGGGGGCTCCTCTATCTGCGCAACTCGAGCGGGGAGGAAGAGCTTGTGGCTTTGCACTCCTGCTACTGGGATGCAGCAGGAAGACCCATGGCAAGAGGGGGCCCAGCTGGCAGCAGGAGAGATCAGAGTTTGCCTTTTCTCTGCAGTAAGCACAGCTGCCTGAGGATGGGGAGGCAGGGCAAGAGGAGGTACGTGCACGCGTGATGCGCGCTGCCCAGCCAGCGGAGCGAGCGCTGACCGCAGGCACTGGGCTCTGGGCGCCGAATGCCTGTCGGCTGGCGGGCTAACCTGGCACCCGCATCGCCCGGATTAAGGCCTGTATTTCTGTTACTGTGAGAGTCTCCTACGTTCATCTGTGGCCCACCACTTACACGTTTTTTCCCCATTCTGCAAAATCCTTCTGTGAAAGAAGATCCTTAGTATAGATAAATGCAGGGAAAGAATAGCAAAAGCAATGATGGCACCTGTAGAATATTTATATATATATATTTTATATTTATATATATATATATATAACCTATTCCCCAGCAGCAATGCTAACAAGCATATTTGACATAAGGGAGGTATATTTTATCTGTATTTCTGGCAATTCCTGCATTACACAGATACTGGCTGTGTTCTATCTATCTGGCCTTTAATTTTCATTATATTTGAAAACAAATTTGTTGCCATACCTGTAAAAATGTAACCATAGCATTTTGCTGTATCTTACTTTGCATATTTTGCATTGACAGAGCCTTGTAGTATTTTGAAAAATTCTGGAACATTTGACCTGTATTGCTTAGGAAGAGAAGTGAAAGAACTTGAGGCCTCCTCGTTTCCCCGGGAAGAGGGCTGGGTGTGCAGAGTGACCTAACGAGCTGACACAATTTTCTAATACTCAGGAACAATCCAGGAGTAAGCGTATTAGTACCCACAGACTAACACCCACTCTAAAATTAGCTCTCTGGCAGAAAGCCAGATAGATAGCTAATTCTGTGCTCCCTGTATTATCCTCCATTGATTTTTGCATAAAAGCAGAGCATGGATGAAGGAGTGGGAAACACCACATCTCGTAAATCTGGCGTTCCTTTTGTGCCGTCTGCGAGAGGCTTTGCACCTTTGTGCTGTTTGTTTTTGCTTTATCATGCAGAAGAAAGTAGGTTAATATGCAAAGACCCTTTATACTATAGACCTGGTATGGGATTTCTACCTAAGACCTTCAGAATACAAATGCATTTAGCTACAAAATACTCATAAAAAGACATCATACCCAAAGACTTTGTTCTGAGAATGACTAAGGCTTGTGAATGTTTCATATCTACAGCAACCTCTTCATGGGGGCTGCTGATCTTGTTTACCAGTTCAATGACTCTGCACTCAATAAATAACCTCCTGTCTCAATAAGAATAGATTTGTGCCACCATAACTAACTCTGAGACTAGATGGAGAAAAATAATATATTCCATATCCCATGGAAACAATTTCCTGTTAGCATTATAAACTGTTTTTTTGATAAATGTTTTCAAATGTGGAAAAATGGAGCTATTATAAACTGATGGGTAAAACACAGAATCAACCGTTTATATTTCCTATTGATGTACCTGGGTTCCACAAAATGCCATTTTCTGAGGCTTCTATTAAGACATAGAATTGAAGACACATGCACACATACTCTATATATTTTTATACAGAGTGTGTGTGTGTGTATATATATATGTATAAGATTTTTAGATGTCATCTGATGGCAGATCTTATCCTCAAGCGTTGAGGATATAACCCCCTATTTAACATAATTTTGCATATATAGGAAATAGTCCTTTAAGCTGAAACAGCTCTTGTAACAAACTGACTCACTAAATTTCCTAAATCACAGCAACTTTGTCTTCAGTTTAATCACTTCAGATCTTTCTGCCACAAATCTCAGACAGTTTCTGAGAAATTAGACTAGACAGAAATTATTGTGTGGCAACAAATTGGTATATGCCCATCTTCTCACCAGAACAGTTGGACTGTAGCAGATTATTGCAATTAATCCATGAAAGAAGTTGGGTAGTCCAAACTTCACATAGTTTTCTTCCTGTAAGATGTTAGAATGACCCCTGACACCTCTATCTCCCTTTTAGGGCACAGGTTTTGTCTGGAAGTAAATACTGGTAACACAGCAACAGAAGAAATGCTTCAGTCAGGCCTTAGTTGTCAAAATTCAAGTCACTAGGATGGTTTATAGATTGCTATGTCTTTCAGGAATAAATGTATGCATCTTTTCATGACAGACTGTTAAGTATGTGCACGTGTTATATGAAGTGTGTGTGTGTGTGTGTGTGTCCATTTGAACTTGCTAGGATATTCATGCTTTTAAGGAAGCTCCTGAAGGAGCTGTCCTAAATTAACAGGGCTAACGAGCTTCTCAAATGCAGAGTGAGCACAGTTATTTCTCAGAGCTGTAACTCTACCAGTACATTTTGACCACCACTTCTTTACACAAGAAGTGTACATCTTTACAAAATATACTGCGCTGCTCTGTATCAAAGAATAAGAAATCTGAACTTGCTCTACTTCAGCTGTCACTCAGAATCCTTCTTGCATGCAGCCCACACTTTTATTGCGAGTATCACTGCTTGCCAAAATTTCCTCCTCCGATCTTGTAGTTTTTCTTCATTCTTACCTAATTGAGGCAAGTTGTGGGCCAACTCCTCTGACATGCATCCTTAGTAATTTTGCTGAATTCAGTGAGGCTCCTGATTTACAATGGTACGAGCTAAAGCAGTACTTGATTCTTTGGCCATACTTATGTGTAACAGCTGCACATGCTATACTGCTGTATATCTACTGCAGAGTGGGATCATCACACTTGGAAAATAATTTAGGATGAGTCTGCAACGTTCACTAAATGTAAAATCAGCAGTAATTCATGGTTCTAAAAACAAAAAAAAAGAAAAACAAAACCAAAAAACTTTTCCACTCTCGTCTAGAGACTCAGCCGTCAGCATTACTCAGTGTGTTGTGAATCAATGAACTAAATCAGCCTCGAGCACAGTGTGCATTGGAAAAGTCACTCTTTCCCAGAGGAAAATATGGCAGACGAGTTTAGTGTAACAGCTTCCTGCTCCCAGATTTAGATCATAAGACATTAAAATACAGTAAATATCTATAACCCAGATGACATTAAAAAGGCTCTGCTCCACTAATGAAACATCTGCGTCGTCATGGCTGATCATCTTAATTGCCCTGGTTAATTACGACTCATCAAAAAAGATAGGAAAGTGGGACATACAGAATAGGATGAGATATCAAGGAGCAGATTTTCTGCATTTGTTCAGATTGGCCTGTGTGGCAACAGATCACATTTCATATGGTCCCTGTCCAGAGGCATTCATTTAAGTATTACTATTCAAAACTGCAAGTGAACTATTTAAACCATTTCCTTCAGTAGGAATATATAGTATTTCATCCCAGCACCAGCTATTCATCTACCTTAAAACCCACAGTAACAAACATAGGATAAAAGTAAAGGTAATGGCCTATTTTGATAATTCTGTATCCTTTTCCACAAAAAAAAAAAAAAAGACTAACACGTTCTGTGACAGTGCTGTAAAGAAGCCCAAAATATCCTGCTGTTTGTCAGAAGTGTTGGCAGAAATGAATCACTTCTTTTAGTATGCCTAGAATCATAAAACTGACTTGTGCTACAATGAAAAGTTCAAATGTAAGGGATCAGACAAGCGAAGAAGCTCTAAAATAGGTGGTAAAGGCTGGTCTTTAAAAGTGATCAGTGTTTCTGAAGGTGACCAAGCTGGAACATTTATAAATATTTCTCACTGCTGTGCTCCTGTCCTTCAGTTTTATATAAAATAGCCAACTTGGAGATTAAACAAAAGTCTAAGGCATTCTCCCCAAATATGCTTTTTTTTGATGGAAGGAAAAGAAAAACAAAAAAGTAGCAAATAAAGTGGGTGATTGTGAAGCTTCATAATGTTTCTGGGACAAAACAAACACTTTTTTTTTTTTTTTTAATCAGTTCTGGAATTATGCCTGTGGGAGATGGTGGAGCTCTTTGGGTTCTTGCAAAGTGAGAGATAAAAGATAACCCACTGTCCTCAATAGGTCTTTGACAGTGCCTTTCCTTTAGACCAGCCACCACAATCCAAACCTGGAGAGCAGGAATAAATGCAAGCACCCAGGCTATACTCTCAGTTGCACTGAAATACTTCTGTGCATAAACTAATGTCAGTCTTCACATAATGACATACAAAGGTATTGCTTTTCTCTTTTTTGCATGTCCTCTAAATTAAGTAACTACAGAAAAACCCCTTGAGGCAATAAAAACAAACCCAGTCACACTATATTACCTCCTAGGTCACCGAAACCAATCTAGTCAGATACTAGGGCAGGCAGAAAAGCTCCATTTCATGCAGGATACTGCATCATGTTGAACTGAGAGATGCAAAGTTCCTGAATCTTCAGGCTGGATTCCATAAACTTTCAGCCTGTTAAAGAGTAGTCCTTAACATACTCAGGCCAAGTATTATTTTTATTTCCTATTTTTCAGATAAAGGAAAATAGTAATGTTCAGGCAAAGTTTAGCTCTCAGATGTATAAAATATATTTTGGTGCCAGATAAGCATAGTCCATGTAGTTGCAAGATGCTATAGCAGAACTCAGACTTTATTCTTCTGTATCAATCCTTATTTTTTTAAGATATTAGTTTAATTGTTTAATCCCAATAAATGCACATGTTAAGAAGCAGAGCTATAACCTGGGATATATCTAGCTTTGAAAGCAAAATAAACTGGAAGTTACCTTCTTACATGCTGTCACAGAGCTTCCCAAGCTGCTTCCCGAACTGTCTGCGCTGTTGCCTTGGTGCTCTGGAACTTCATACATCAGTGGAGATTCAACGTTGCTGAAGAAAAAGAACAAGAAAAGAAAGGAAACCCAAAAAATCTTTTCAGTGACTCAGCTACATAAATTACTGAAATGATGCCAAAAATGCAGTTCAGTAGAGAGATGTAAATTAACCTAGATTACAAGAAGTCCTCTATAGACTCCTTGCTGATATTACTATTCTATTTATTACATTAATATCCCCTTTTTGGAAGACTACTATCCTGAGCTGTCATACAGTGAATACGAGATAGCAGTCCAATGCCTTTTGAAGACCGAAGGCTAGCACTTAGCTGCCCATAATTACGTCTGCCTACCTTGAATGATACAGTAAAGCACAGGACTAGCTTCTTTGCGTAAGTAAGCGGCTTGAAGCAGCAAATGAAATGCTGCATTAATTCAGCTTGGTAGACAGCAGGTAAAGAAATGCCTGCTGTAGTTCATGCTCATTATTATCTGTCTGGATAGGAGAAGTTAAGGAGCAGTCATTAAAATGTAAAAAAAGAGTAGCTGAATTCCCTAATTCAAGCAGGATCCCTGATACATTGCAGGGTTAGAGCAAAGGTAAGTCACGCACGTACTCAGCATGGTGAGTCAGTTATGCACAGCTGAACTATATATACGTGGGGACTGTATAGATGCAAAAGAAAAACACAGAACCCAGCTTCCCTGGGCAAGGTATTTGCATGTGCAGCTGCTAGCACTCCCCAGATTACTTCAGGAATAATTTAGGCCAGCCTTGTAAGATCTCCATCTACATAATAACCGAACAGTAGCAAGCTTACTGAAGCTTTTTTCTCTATATATGTTGTGGGACCAATTAAAGGCCACACAGGGCTAAAGGCCTGTTTTTTTCCAGAAATGTGCTAGGGAAAGGAGCATCCTTCACCATCTGCTCCTGTGAGCCAGGCTGGCTCTATAGAGTGTTTTTAGTACTGCAAGTCATCTATGAGAAGACATGGAACACATGGTGAGAGACCAGAGCGAGTGATCCGGTTACCAAGGCTTAACTAATAATCTCTCATCAGCTCAAGGCGGATAACAAGTTCAATTTCAAGTGCAATTTCCTAATATGACCCAATTAGGACGTAAAATACATTTTCAAAATACCACTTCCCTGGATCTCAAGCCGATGCCTGAAGAGGAGGCTACTTTGGGCTATTTGCCCAAATCCAGAGTCAAACTTACCAAAGCTATTCTTGCCCCAAGGATACGTATATGGACACTTTACTTGATATTGTTTAGGATGCACCTTCCCCTGGGCAACAGGTGAGGTGCTATTCCATAATTACTTAAAAAAAAAAAAAACTATAGATTCTAGAATTAGAATAGCAAGTGGAAAACATAAAACTAACTTAGCACTTATTAATTTCATGGAGGGAAATGCATTATGAAATATATGAGAGGATTGAATACGGATGTACAAATGACACTGGCATCCTGCGTTTACTTGAGAAGCGGGATACCACTTAATATTCTGTAAGATATCAGCATCCTTTCCATCTAGAAGGGAAGGGGCTATCCAAAATACTGTTCCCTTGCTAAGGGATCAGATTACACAGACAAACGTGAACATTTCAGGGCAGTAATTTCTCTGACATTTGACAAGGTAAAACAACACTTTTACAGGTCATGCCTGTGTACCCTGTTCCTCAGTGGAATGGGGGACACTGAATATATGAAGTCATTCTGGTTTTATACCTTTACTAAAAATAAGAGCATCACCCTCAGCAGGCCAAATGTGGTATAAGTGAATTGACAAGCCCACATTTAGGTTAGACGTAGCTCTGCACTAGGTACAGCTCCGTACTCGCTAACGAAGCCGTGCACTGCCTCTTTCGAAAGATGTGTCACTTCTGCAATCTAATGGCAAGTTACAAATCAAGTCTGGCCTTCAGGTTGAAGTGTAAGGTCCATTATTTTTTCATGCTCTTCACTGAGAGGAAGACTGAGTGGATTTGCCACTGCTCTGCCTGCCCTGCAGGGAGTTGATAGATAATAACTCTGTTTGCTATTGTTTACAATGTGTGCAGGTAACTGAACCCATAGCAGAGAAAGTGCTGGTGAGCCTAAAACCGTGACTACTAATTGAAGGTCTTTTTGGACTTTAATTAAACAGTCCAAGTAGAATTATAAATTAATACCTTGGAAATATATTTAGGGACTCATATTCTGGAATATTAACAAATTTGTGTTATCTCTGGGCAGTAGTTCAGCAGAGTGTAACACAGAGCAGTAGAGCAGACTTTCCAATTGTAAGTAAAGGAAAAAAGATCTGTAATATCTGCTTGATCCTTTAAAATCTGTTCTCTTTCCAAAATAAAACTATTTTTCAATTCTAAGTACGGAAAGGCTAGTCAAGGGACTGTGATGAGTAAATAAATGTACACTGCTATTATATGTTTTGAATGAGAAAAGGCCAGATCTCAGACAGAAGTTCAGACAACTAAGAACGAATTACCAATGAGGTTACTGAAATCTGGTAAACATAAAATTCTGTTGTCAGCTATCCCAATCCTCAGAGCTGCATTTCACATCATACTGGCTACTCAGTGCACAGGTAAATTCAGCAACTGTGTTTCCCACCACATGGAGTACATTCAGGATTACCTGCAGCACTAACAGAGCTTCTGTTTTATGTTAAGGTTCACGGTTCCTGCTCTGTAAACGCAGAGCAGAACCTTTTTTCTCGCACCGTGTGCAATTCAAACCAAGGACAGTGCTACCAGTACAAACTGCAGCCTCCAGCCTTGTTTGCCCATACGCTCGCCCAAACAGAATTCAGCAGACATTGAAAGTGGAATAATTTTAACCAAGAAACACTGATTTATGAGAGAGAGATTTTCATAGCTTATTTTTCAGTGTGTTTATGGCTGTGCCATCCCTAGAAGCACAGACAAGTACACATATCCCTATGCTGAGCACCACTGATGGCCAGACCCTGGAACGCCTCTAGGTATCACATGTAATAGATACGCCGCAGTGGGTACCAACTGATGGAAAAAGAGCACCCAACTGATCCTCCTCAGGTTGGGCATCAAGTGTCACAATGACCATACAACCTGAGTCCTTCACAACCCAAGCAAGCGCAATGTGTCAGATTCTGCCTAGATATCTTCAGGTGCACAGCTCTCAGCCAAGAAGGAACTCCTGTTTGGCTGTTCACCAGCTCTTTTACAGTTATCTCCTCTTAAAATAAGATCAAATTTTGCTCTTCCCTTCCTTTATTTTCTGGGCTCCCTTCTAACCGGCAGCTTTCAACACGCATGTGGCCTCCACAGAGAGAGCCTCCTCAGGCCTTCCAGCTCTGCCACCTGCGCCCTGCAGCGAAGCCAGCGAGATAAACCCGCTTTTCATCAACTCCCCAGGGAAAAGCTATCCCATCTTCCACAAGCTCCTGCTCCCATTAGTTCTTCAGCACCAGGAAGCTGAAAGAAACTGGAGCGGAGAAATGTCACCAGCAAAGGACCATGTTTCCTTCACGCGCTGTGCTCATTACTACGGCACGGACAGGATTTATGAGTTTACTTTTCAAGATGTCTGAAGCAGTGGGAGTCTCTTCCCTATCACAAGACCAGCTGTGAAGATGTCAGGTCCTAATTCAGGTCCCTCTCTTTATTCTGTGATGGAGAGTGCTCACCTAATGAAGATGTGCTCATCTGATCAGTGACAGCTCTCTGATTCAGAGCTATAGGAGGCTGTAGGCTTAATACGGCATCTCTGTTACATGGAGGTTCATTTGGGGACTGCAGATAGTACAGTGCTTACTAGAGGATGCAAATCTTCAGTAATATCTACTAAAAATGTTCTGGATCTTGTGGGAGAATATGACGTGCACTTTCCCTTGGAGTTTCTATTTTGCTTTGGTGACACATAGTAATTTACAATTTGCCTTTTTAAATTGAAGCTGGAAACCCCAGGCTATGATCCAGGGATGGGAGTATGCCATTAGCAGGATAATATTTCCATTAACAGAAGAGTCTCTAGAGTAGCTTATTGGCCACCAGGTGCTGTCTTACCGATATGTGGATTATGACCGATGATTTTATTCCTATACGTAGCTATATAGCTTTCATTCAAATGAAAGCAAATTTCTCGGAAATTAGAAGACGGCAGCTATGAGTTTTATGGGACTGTCTGTTACAAACGCACATTACTTATTACAGACCAAAATGCAAAACAATAGCTTCTATTTTCCCATTTCAAAATTACTGACCTTGATGACTCAAGACTTAATCAAAAGAGCACAGCTGCTCCCAAAAATAATTATCTTTGCAGATGTGGCAGATGGTGCTACATCAACTAAGAAGAGGTAATTTAAAGAATTCCCCAGGTTATCACTAAAGAAAATTAATCTTGTGAAACAGTATCAGAAACTTCAATTTCCTACTATCTCAAACAAGCATAACCAGCTTCCAAAACTTGCTGTTCAGTAATTATTCCTAAGGAGCAAGTTCAATAAATAAGAGACCATTATACTTTTTTTTTCCCTTAATCCCATTATAGCCTACTGCTTCTCATCTTTTCATTTTGATTGCTAATCTCAATATTTTGAGCATACATAACATACTGATCCATGAAAAAGATGAAGTTAGCAAACTGAACAAGTTTTCTCAGTGCAATTAGCCTTACATTGTAGTCAGTTACATTTGAATATTTTTACTGAACACCATCACTCCCAAAAAGATATAAAACTAACTCTGAAATAGAATTACATGACAAGTGAAAGCAGCGCAAAATTCTTCAATGTGGTCTTACCTTTACATTCCCAAATCAGCCCAAAAGCTGCTTAAAAGCTCTAGGGCAGGCAGTGGCTGAATGCAGACCCTAAGCAAACACACTTTCGAAGGGCCTACAGCGTTCAAACATCATTCCTGCACTTCAAAGACCAAAGCCTTTTTGAAGTGAACAGACTAGTCACATTCTTCCTTGTGCTACCTTTCGAATTTTGCAGTTTTAAAATTTGCATGTAAACAGGTCAACACAGTTACTAGCAGTAAAACATTCAGATTTAATACAGTTACTATTTTAGAATAGAATTGCATAGAATTGGTTTTGATACAGTCTAAACTATGTGTATGCTTCAATCAGAGCACAGATGGTTATTCACACAGACGCTCTATAAATACCTCAAACAAATGTCTTTGATTTTGTTATGGATTTGGAACCCATGTGCTGAATATAATCACTGGCGACATCAGGGCCTGATCTTACAAGTTTTCATAGACTTGCTTCAGTCTCCCTTGGCTGCTCTTGACTTTACCAGCAACTGAAAATACTGAATACCTCCCCGCATCATCACAGCTGATTGTCTGCTCAGTCTAACAGGGTGGCTGGTGTTAGAGATGAGCGCTCTGAAAGAGAAGTTTGAGTGCTTTATACCAAGATTGCTCATTTCATCATGTCTTCTATGTACTTTTGATTTACATTTCATTTTTATCACAGTGATACAGCTGCAGAAATTCCTAGTCTTCTGTTACATGCTAATGAAAAGCAAGAGCAGAGAAAAAAGCAAACTATTCTAGAGGGAACTGGACAACAAAAAAGCCTTCTCTTACCATGTTCAGAGCCCTGAATGCCCTTCATCCTATTCCAAATTAAAGAAATAAACAAATCTGGAAGCCTCAGCAAGCATTAGCAAAGTTCAGCCTTGCTTCAAAACATGAATTAAAAATATTATGAAAGAACAGGCAAGTTTTATAGAAGAATTAATGTAAAAAAGGAACAAAATTTTATATGATATACTTAAATTAGTCTTTCCTCCCTTTATTTGATTGACTTTTTGAAGGAAGGATTGCAATATTTTATCTGCAAGTCTGACTTAAAACTGCTTCCCATTTAATAGCTACGGCAGGGTATACTGAGATTAAGCAAGGCAAGAATCAAACAGTTGACCATGAGGAGCTGAATAACAGATGCCTGAGGATTTGGGCTGTTTTTTTATGGTATTTCAGTCATTTACTGGCGGAGAGATGGCCCACAAAAATGGGGCTTTAGCAAACAGCTGAGACACGTCCTACCTTTTTCCCAGCTGTTGCTGGATTTACTGTGATTTCAGAGGAGAAAAAAAAAAAAGGAGAAAGCACCACCTTTGTAACTCTGGTAGAAAACCAGCTACTTGTTAGGGAAACCTCTTAAAAAAGAGATAGACGCATCCTTTCTTCAAGAGTCTACAGAAAAAAAATCCATGAGAATCCATGAGACTTCCTCTGGGGTCTGGAATCAGGGAGAGAACACAAAAGGCAAAGGAAGGAGAATGCCCAGGATAGCATCTAAGATGCAGTGTTGGTCATAATCTTTTTTGAAGTGTTCCTGATTTGGATGGTTTTTATAAGGTATAAAAATAAGCTTTGAAGAATGCCAAGGTTTGATAGTGAGTAAAACTGACAGAACCTGGGAAAGACTGAGGAAGACCCTCTTCAGGGAGACTCTGGAGAGCGCTGAAGGACTGTTCTGGATGCAGACAGACAGAAAGGCAGCTGAGCCTGCTTTTCTACCCAAAAAGCAAGGACACTGCACTCAGTACTGGAGTGCCAGCAAGATGGGAAGCGAAGGTGTAACTAAGGTTCAACTTCAGGATAGGTAAGAAATCTCATTAAAGGAAGAATTCTTCAAACTACTTGGTCTATATATACTTAAGTGGGCAATGCTAATCAGGAAGACCATTTGAGAAAGATAAGGTTTGAGTCTGCTATATGCAGGCACAGATATTAGAAAATAAGGCAGTGTTACCTCCTCTGCAGTGAAGCAATAAGCCGGCTACTTTTTAAGCTTAGGGAGTAAGAAAGCAGGAATATGAAATCAGAAAGCCGCTTGAAAATATGCTCCACAAATATTGCTTATTCAATCGGCACATGCAGGAATACTGCACAATAGCACCCATCCTTTGGCTGTAAAAAGCAAGCCCAGAGGACACCGGGAAAATACTTGTTCTTCTCAGACAGGACCATTCATTAGTGTGTATTTATTAATCAACTTCTGTTGCTGACACACTTTTGTGGCAATGCCTCGTCTTTGGGAAATGCACGTGCTAGTGTAGCACCACATCACTTACGAGTGTGATGTGTGATCTGATCTTACTCCCTCTAAAGATAACTGAAAAAAATGTTGGAAACAGCTGGAATCTGGTGAAACCTAATCTCAGTTGAAAATATTACAAATATATCTGCAGCTCCCACAAACTTCAGTTAGAACTGGAAATTGTATTTTCAAGATGAAGTCAAAGATGTTGCAAATCAGACCATAAACAACTAGCTATTTTTTAAAAGTCTGGTTTAAATGTTTCTTGCAGTTAAGACAAAAAAGGCATGTTCTGACTGCTTCTCTTTTGCTATCCACACGGGTCACGTGGGCGTTCTAGGAAAGTTAATGGAAAATGAGATAGGAGCAACTGCTTGATTTAATGGGGAGGGTGTTAATCTTGGCTTCACTAGTTTGTTAAATATTTTTGGCATTTTTTTTTTTATTATATAGTCAAGCTTCACAGCTGAGTGTCTTAATCAGCTTTCTGCTCTATTCCCATGCTTAGTGTTTCTGATTTATGAGCATTAGAACACGAGTTAGACACTGACCAAACAGTCCTCCGAGTGCAACGTGTGCAACGAAATATTTCACTATCTGACCTTCTTTTTCCTTAAAAGCCACTATTTACAGATGTCCACTCTATAAAAGATTTTCATTAATTACAGTCAAGATGGATACCAAATACTTCCGAAAAAAGACAAACATGAGAAAGATGTGGAACTTAAAAGGCAATGATATGCCATGAATATCTGAATAGAAAATGCACGTACCTAATCAAAAGTTTCTAGATGTTCTAGTGTTTCCCTTTTTAGATTGATTACAAACCAAAAAGACTATAAAAGTGTAATGAAATGCAGTGGTACTTAGTACTGTGTGTGACTGGCAAGCGAATGATGCTTTCATATTTTAAGTGTGGTACTTCCACAGTGCAGGAGACTTCCTAAAATTCTTGGCACCAGCTCCACTCGGGAGTATTAAAGCCAGTCTTGGAAACTTGACAGTTGCCAAAGCTCTGCGCTTGACAAAGCGCAGACTCCCCATGTATTTATGAGAGAAGCTTGGGAGCTTTCTACTGTCACAGTATCACTTTCAGGTACTTTAAAAATGGTAAAAGAATTCATAAAGGGAAAGCTGTTAACAGAGACTGGTGCTACTGAAAAAACAATAATGTTTAAATGCAGAATCTGAATTAGGAAAAGTTTTGGTGTCTTGAAAAAATAAGATAAAAATTGCAAATGATTGGTGGATGATAATGTCATCCTGTACGGTGTTCTTTACTACAAAATCATGAGACTGTGGAATGACTTCAGCACAGTGCGACTGAAGAAGCAGTAAAGGTGGCCAGCAGCTGTTGTGGCTTCTGCTTAGATCTTTTGTTTTGGCAGAACAGATAGTTTGGACCCAGTGGCCTCAATTCCTCCCGTAAGCCTCCTCAGAGAACCGGGACTTCTGTGAGCAAAGCAGGCAGTTTTGGTGGATGTCTTTCCATGGAAATTACAGCCTTCTTTCTCAGCTTTCAGAAATAACTGTTAAGACAATTATAAAAAAATTCTGCAGCTGTACAAATGACAACAATTCATAGTCTCTTATGCCTACATTTCCCTGGATAGGAAGTTATATATCTATAAATGTATTCCTCTATCGATTAGAATATATTCAAAAATCAGCTGGTCAAAACTACCCTGTGAGGGTGTGATATTGATCTCTAGTAAAGTAAATTAATTTCTGATAAATATTTTACTCTGATGGTACTAAAGTAACATTTACATTTGAAGTACCACGTACTTTAGTAAAGTACCTGTCTTTTCAAAGTATCTATCTACTAAATGCATTCATTCTTCAGCACCATTCTCATTTCCAACTCAGAATATAGAGTTCAACCGCTTTATATTCCTGCTAAAATTTTCAAGAAAAAAAAAAGGGAATCTAATAGTGTTTTATTGTAATAATTGCAATATTATAATTATGATGGACTTTTCTTTTTCTTAACTAATAATTCCAGGAAAGTAAAACAATAGTCTAAAAATATGTGTCTTCATCTAAAATATTCTCAGAAGTTTAATTTTCTTTTTAATCTGGTATTGTTTCTATGACCACCTGCAGTTGTGTTCATAAACTATCTAGTTAAAATGTCAGGGTACATTCTGAAATTATTTCAATGCCAAAGAATGCATTCTGTCACTGCTTACTCAAAACAAATCTTATTTTAACATAACTTATATGACTGAAACATTCATAACAATTCTGTTTTCTTACAGATAACCCACTGGAACACAAATCTTATCAATTTTGATGCTAATTAATTGGTCAATGAACAGCAATCTGTGCTAACATTATAGGAAACAAAGCCTCAAAACTGACCTGTTTAAACAGCCCACTAATATTATCAGAAATATGAACAAAATGAAGCTGCCTCCCTGATTATCTTGGCTTCTAATGTGATAAAACACACTTCTGTGTATTTCCATGCAGATATGAGCAACCCTGCCTTCGGTTTAGCTTGCTTGAATCTGTGAAACCCCTTTTCCCCGGGCTGTCATGTTACTTCAGTGGGAACACTCCGGCTCCCACCTTGTCTTTAAGTTCGCTGACGTCCTGCTCTGTTCAACATTACAAACTCTAAGCAGTTTGTAGTGTTTTTTGATTTTAAAGCATAAAGAACGAGGTACATAGTTAAACCTAGGTTTTGCAAAATTGCTTTATTAGTGGGAAATCACTGTAAGAACTTAATTTTTAAGATTACTGGATTTGGGTTTTTCACTCTGTCTCTGCTATTTTTTCAATAGATATCAATAATTTTGCTACGTATGATACCTTGAAATCCACACTAAATCAGATAATCATGTTCTGTTCAGCAAGTATGTACGTTCCAGTGAATTAGTTTAACCTGTATGCAAGAAACATTTGCGACTGCTAGCAGAACCCAAGGACGTTCATCTGTATTATACTCAGCTGCACTGTTCCATAATGTACACTACTGATTTCCATCATCTTAGAAACATGCCTGCACTTTAAGAAGTATCAAGACTTTGCACTTGACAACTACACTACTAATTACGTTATGCAAACCACAGAGTTCAAATATGCTACTTACATTTAAGAAAGTGAATAAATGGCCATTGGTTTTCACTGGATTTGTTGTCTGTATTGTTGCAGCATTTAATTTATAGGCATGTAAAATGTGAAGCCAAGATCAATGTGAAAAATTAACTAAGGTTTCTAATAGGCACGCTATCACTTTTATATTTTTATAAATTCAAGAAACAATTATTTTTCATCAGGCTGAGGGGAGGCTCTCATTCCGGAATTCGTGGGAGGATAATGTGGACGCATTCAGTATGCAAATCTTTTCCTTTTAAAAATAAATAAGCTTTCATTTTTATTGGATGTCTACAACGGTAATAGACATCAGAACTGAGTAGGAAGAAATTGCCCTGACAACATAAAATCAAAATAATCTATGAGCAATTGTTGGACTGTTACCCTGCTGACTTGGTCTCTTCACTTTTCAAACTGAAATAGCGTAGTTATAAATTAATCTTGGGGGAAAGGGATTTGGACCCAATATAAACAGTTCTCCAAAATAAGACGCTTTTTCATTTTCCCTTTAATGTTTTGGAGAGCTACAGCGTGTCATAAGCAGTTCCATTTCTTGTGGAAAAGTAGTGTGATTGGTTTATGAAATTCTCAGTAATACTTATAACTATGCAACCTCCCAAAGACTAGGTTTTTCACTGCTAAAACAAAACAAAAAAAAAAAAAAAAAATCCAGTCCTGAGAGACGTTCCAAGTATACCGAGTTTTCTTGGAAGTAAAACTAAACTAAAAAGCGAAAGCTTGGGATTACTGTGCAAACAAGCGTTGCAAACCGCCTTGGCCTGCTGAGTGCCCTTCCTTGCAGCACTGCGCTGCAGAGCGGCACTCGAGCGGCGCTGCCGCCCGCTGAACTCGCCCAGCACGTGAACCCTGGGAATCTCCAGGCGGAAAACGCGACACATCCAACTGCAACAGCGGTGATGTGGACATACATTACCACTAAGTAACTCATTTTTCATCTCAGTTACAAACTAAATTATATCAAGATTTAGAAAGGAATATTTCTTAGATAGCAGGGGAGCAGAATTTATTAGATCTACAATAAATTGTGATGGCATAAGCCAGAGAAAACAGTAACACTGGCTGCCCTTTATGAGTCGTGGGCATTGGAAGGAAGCAGATATTAATAGTAATTAATTAAATCTTAAATTTTAAAATTTATGTGTGAAACAAAAAAAAAGCTAGCAATTGCAGTATTAAGCTGCACGTGTTAAATCTATTTCCTCAAAAAAAAAAAAGAGAAAAGACGGAAATAACCAGTATAGACTTTTCCATTTGTTTTTTTTTCTAGGAAGCAGAAGGAGGGGAAGGTGTACTGTCAAGGCAGCCTAAAACACTATCTATTCCATCGACGAGCACGGAGGAGGTAAGAAAGTCTGGAAAGAGTCTTGGACGAGAAGCTCCCCACATCCAAAGCGCGGTTCCCCCAGGAGTTCCCATCCTGCGGCTCCCTGCAGAAAGTCCAAGAGCAGGGAGAGCCCTGCTGCACCCGAGGCCCCGAGAGGGTGGCTTGGTGGTTTGACATGGGAGGGAGAGTTGAATTCCGTTCTCTTTTTCTGCAAGCAACCTGAAACGGCCTTTTGCATGTCCAGGAACACCCAGAAACACCTGGCCATTAGGGCCCAGGCTCCTGATGCTGAAGCTGTTTCCCTCATGCTAAATAATTAAGTGTAAATTGGCTCTGAGAGGCAGAGCTGATGCACTCCAGTGTCGGCTAGAGTGTTTCATGTAGAAAAGCCTAACTGGAAGGGCCATTGCCTGGATCACCATGATCCCAGCTGGACCGAGTCCTCTGAGCCTCTGGCTCCTCGGCACTGCGAGCACACAAGACAGTCAGCGTAGGGGACAGGCGGTCCCTGCTTCTGGCTGTCCAGGTGACAGCTGTGCCTGGAAACACAGCTCTGCAGAGGGTGCTGCTGTTTACACTATTTGTGGCCTGAGCAGCTGTATCAGTGAGACCCGATGTGGGTTTTGCTGCTTGGAGTCCCCATCTGCAGCGCAGGGAAAAGCTCCCACTAGTTAAAGTGCCTCCCTCCCATCGACATCTATCCATGGGGAATAAGTAAACCTAGGGCTGAGGAATGAAACAGCACAACCTCACTGACCTAAGGAGCATGCTTGCAATGATTACTGGCAAGAGCTTGTAGCCTAAATCATATACGAAATGAACAGCACGGGCACAAATTAGGGACACATATCAAATTGTCACTAATGTGCATTACAGCATCTCAAATCTATCCTGGTGGAAGGACATTTGAAGGAGAGGACTGAATGATGAGGGAGAAGGGTTGATGCATGGGGGCAGCACTGCAGCGTGATGGACAGTGTCACCGGCACCGTGGTCGCTAAGTGGAGAGGTGAGGGACAGGAGCTGAGTGCGAGTAATGGATGTGCTGAGGAAGAGAGGTGTGAAGTTCAGGAGGGAGGATTAAAGAACTCAAAGCTGAGATGGAATTGGTACCATAAAATAAATGTGGCTGTAAGCATGGAAATGTGCACTGTAGTGACAAAAACCTCAGTCCCTCTTCTGTTAGTGAAACCACACAGAAATTATGGTTCATTTCTTCACTACTACTGCAGCTCTCCCTCCTCCTGTCACCCAGAGCCTCCCTCACAGATGCCTCATCCACAGACCTATGACTTCCGACATTTTTAGTTCCTTCTCTTTTTAGCCAAACTTTTTTGCCTCTGACCTCAATGAATAAAAAGATATCCCACAGAACCATTGCCTGTGTTTGGCAACACAGGTTAGACAAGGTAATGAACTGTTAAAAGAAATTTTCAGGGAAAATAGGATGCAGCATGTCATTTCAAGAACTCCCACTGCTGACAATCAAACTGACAGTGCAAGCTGACATTGGAAGAAGGTGGTGAATCTCCAAAATGATCAAACTGTAGTCAATATATTTCTGGCCACTCCACTCAAAACATCTGGTGAATTTGTCTGGTGATTTGCAAATGAAAAACATTTCCAGCAAGAACTTAAGTGATTGCCATGATAGGGCAGCTGTACCAATTCTGCACTTGCATAGAAAACAAAATCTCATCTTTATACGTGACACCAGCTACCGCTCTAGTGCATGCAATTACCCTGATAATGAGGGCTCCAACACTACACTCCTGTTCAGAGGATTTCCTCATTTGCTCTTTTATTAAATATGACTTGTAGTACATTTGTTCCTCTTTTATTCTCTGAAGATAAAAAATACAGATAAGGGATCTGTAAGAGAAGCAGGCAGCCTCACCTGAGTGGCTCAGTTTTTGCCTACTTCCTTCCAGTTTTTGCTACTCTGATAGGTGGAGATGCATTTAAATTCTTTTTAATTATTGTTCAGTCTAATGTCACTGCCAAGCCTCAGCTGAAGAACACTGTTATTACTCAATCCTTTTCTTTCTAGTTTTCACACAAAACGTGTGTTAGAAGCAGATGCCAATCCAAAAGACAAGTGCTTGAAGACTCTTATTTCTTCATCATCTAAGCAGACTTTCAGATCTACAGGCTTGACCAAAAATTACATGTATCTCAGTTCTGTGAGAGGCTTGAGCAGATCAAAAACTGCAGTTTTACTTAGTGAGGCTTATTTTACCACAATGACAAGAATTATATACTAAGGTCCCAGGTTCCCAACAGTGCTGTGTACCAAAAATGTCTCTCAGTCCCTTCAAAATATTGGTTGGAAGAAGTGGCAGCTATAGCTTTGTGCAGACCTCTGAAGCGGCTCAGCTGATCCCCAAGCTAAGTGGTCAAAGCAAGAAGCTACTGCCAAAAAGACAATGAATTAGTAAATAATTAGTTCCCATTTAAAGTTGCCCAGACACTCTATGGTGGGAACAACAAGCAGAAGGTGAATGAGGACAAGTGATCTGTGCCATGGCTTGCTCCTAGCTGTGTTTTTTTCCTCTAAGTTTTCCCGGAGAAGACAAAAAGGGACTAAATGAATTGCTCACTGTTTTAACCACCATTCTTCCTAGTATCCTTTAACACCTACTCTCAGACAAAAAGTGATGAGGTTTAGATAGCTCTCCAGCAAAGAAAGGGTTACCCTGATTAACAAATAACAAGCAGCTGTCAACACAGCAGCTGCAGGAAATAATAGGGCTGAAAAAGGAAAGCTCGAGTTCCTGAACCGGGATGGCTGACTTGCTTAAGCTACAGGAGCTGAACCTCTTGCTCTTCAGTGGGAAGAAAGAGGCACATCACGTGTAGGACTGCGAGTGCTAAGCCTTGGTCCTGGCAACAAAAAGGGACCTATGTTTTCCAGGTAGTGTTCCTAGCTGCTGTGAAGAGGTGACCATGTAGCAGAGCTCTAGAGCAGAACAGGAATCGTTTCCTGAGATGTTTTATGTAGTGATGAAAAGCCCAACAGCAACTGTCTGCTGTTGATGGCAGGTGTATCTATATGGCAACATGAGTGTTGAACAGGAAAGAGAGCAAGGAAAGCAGCAGCCTAACTCTGTATAAAGCTCTTTTGGGAAGAGCTGTCTTAAATTGACCCAAGACACTGTAGGGATCAAGACTACATCTTATCTGACTTTCCTTGTAGTGTGTGCTGGACTAGGTTATCTGAACATCTCTCTGGCTTTAATGTCTCAGTTGCTTTCTACTTTCAGACTTAAATGTCTCATAAAATATTGGTGTTTGTAAAACCGCCTCAGCATATTTGATGTTTGAAAACTGCCTCTTTTTAAAACTGCCTTTATTTTAAAAAGAAGAAACTCTTATCTCCTAATTTCCCACTGAAATGCATTGGGAGAAATTGGAACAGGCTATTTCTAGGTCAGGCAATTCAGACTGAGATGTAATAAAAATATTACTGAACTTCAGTCAGTAAGTAACTCTTGGTAGGAGACCCTAGTCAGTCAGCCCTCAGAGGAGTTGTTTTAAAATATATATATATTTTTTAAACTTAAAAGCAACTAAAAAGTCATGCAAATAACTAATAATCTGCTCTCCTAAATGCCTTCCCCACCCACCGGGCTGCCCTGTGTCTTTCACATGGTGTCTTACTTCCCCCCCCGCTTCAGGCTGTATTTGCTCTGAATTTCGTGTCTCGTTTTTAGTGCTCATCTCTGGGCTGCAGAGCAAACAACCCCGCCGTAATCAGCCGCGTTACCGTGCGCTCTCGTCTCCGGCGCTCCGTGCCAGCCCCAAACGGTGCCGTTTGGGCAGCGCTCCCCTCCGCCCGCGCTCCTGCCGACGCCGTTCGCCTGCGCTCGCCGAGGTGACCGCGACCAGCATCCCGCGTCTCCACCGGGATGCTCCGCTCCGTTCAGCGATTCCCTTCTCCTAGGAAGTTTTGCCCTCGCCTGCCGTTCCAGAGCGCTATAAATACCCGGTTTGGCACTAAAAGTGCCGCGATCCTCTGCTTTTCTCCCCTTGAGAACGAAGCGGGCGCAAGGGCAGCCTCCCTAGGAGGAGGTGATGGACCGGCGCATCCTGACGGCGTTTTACTAGGAAGGAGCCGCTCGCGTAGTCACTTTCCTAGGATGCCGCGACCCCGGAGCCGGGGGCTTGGCGATACCGCCGGCGGGAGGGCGCCCTAGGCGGCCGCCCGCCCCGCGTGAGGGGCCGGGGCCGCGGCACGGGGCTGCGCGGAGCACCCTGCCCCCCCGTTAGAAAAATAAAAAAAGAGCAAAAAGAGGAGGAAAAAGGAAAAAAAAACCCAGACCCAAACAAAGCAGCTGCAGGGCCGGCTCGCTGCGCGCGCCGCGTACTCACCGCTGCGCTGGCTCCGCGGCCCGGGCTCCGTGCGCTGGCGCAGCCCCCGGCCCCGCTCCCTCGCGGGAGAAGGGGGGGGTGCAAA
>JAWLRI010000953.1:92535-117387 GCA_034781795.1 Crypturellus tataupa | reverse complement strand
CCGCCGCGGGGAGCCGCTCCGGCGGCGCCGGGGCTGCGCTCTGGGTGTCGCCGTGCGCCGCGAGCCCGGCCGGGAAGGCGACAGCGGGCGCGAGGGGTCGCCGTGTTGTTCATTTAGGAGAAACTTGCCGGGCCGGATAAAGTTTGTGGTTTTTTTTTTTGTTTTTTTTTCCTCCCCCTCTATGTGCTGTACCTGGGCACGTGGCTGCAGCGGGCACGAGGCCGTGAAGTGCCGTGTGTTTTGGAGGGGTGATGCGTGTGGAGGGATTATTTTGTGTATTAGCCGGTTCGGTACGAGGGTGGTTTAGAGGGCACTGCCGCCTGGGCGAAGCGCAGCGGGTGAATGTCCCGCTCATCCTGCGCTTACTCCACCGTGCTCACACCGGTGCTGGCTTTTGCTTTGGTTTCTGCCACATCCGAGCAACCAGTTTGAAGCCCTCTGGTTCTTGTCCTCTAATCTGATTCCTTTTCCTTCTGCATTAGGCATTAGGTTTATTATGCCCCAGTCTGGCACTGCTGCCTCACAAAAACTGCTTCTCGTACAGACGTGGGCTCTGGGTCTGCACTGCCCAATCCCTGCTCTTTTGGCCTGCCAAGGGTAGCTGCTTTTTTTCCCAATTGGTCTCTTTGCGGTTTCAGAGCCCTCTCTGGTCTAGCTGCTGATTTCCCCTCAATTTATTAGAAACTTTCTCTTTTTAGACAGGTAGTTTCTAGGTAGACGACTTTCCTGTTCTCTGAAAACCTGCAGTCTTTGCTTCCGAGAGCAGTAGCCAGGCAAAACCTCGTGGCTTTGTTCTTTTCTCTTGGCAGTGCTGGTATATAGCCCAAAAACTCTGTTCTTTTTCCCAGAACCCGACTTGACAGGGAAAAACTGATTACTGTCACACACTGACTGACTTCAGAGCTGTCACTGGGGGTGCATTTCTTCCCTGTCTCTTAGATATGAATTGGCAATAGGAAGAGATTAATCTGGTGTTGTAGTTAGCTCGTTCTTTCTTTTATGTATCCGTCTAGGACAGTGTTACTGCGCTGAATAACAGAAAGTCTTGGGCAGAGAACGCAAGCACCTTTACAGGATACACTCTTGCGGATGTTTGCCTTCAGAATTTTCCAGTTGGGACTCCTGTGAAAATGCCCAAAAGGATGTTTAAAAATACCTCGTCGGCCCTTCTGCTGGTTAAGGTAGAAGGATGCACTGCTGCAGCGTGTGAGTTTGGGCGTGCAGAAGCTGAAGCCGTAGTGCCCGGCGGAGCTGCTGGGCTCCTGGAAAATGTGTCAGTCACTCCTGAAGAGGCAGAGCGAGCGGAACTTGCACCCAGGCTTAGATTTGGCATTGGCATTTTGTTTGTTTGCAGCCAAAAAAAAAAAAATCTCTGTGAAAACTGGGCTTATATATGATGTGGTTCTTAGAAAACACATCTAGTTGGGGATTAGTCCAAACTGTTTCTATAACTGCTTGATATTTATAGGAATAGATTAATTCTGTAGGCATCTAGGGGAGCAGTTTTGCTTTTCGCTTCCCGTTGCTTGCCAGATGAGTTGCTTTGTTACAGAAATGTCCTAATTAAAAGCAGGACCTTGGAAAATCTAGCATGTGCTGTGCATTTAGAAGAGTGGATCTAGAAAGCCCACAAATAAGAATTTTCTGGACAGAGACAGCATTTCTGGAACATTGTCAGATGATATCATCAAATTCTCAATATCGTGGACATAATTTCCTCTCTAATAATAAAAATAAATCATCCAGTTAGAACTGTAGAGGCCTTTAGGCATTACTGTGATACAAATAGTAATATTTTTGGTGCACCTGTATATACCCTTTTTTTGTGCGTGTTTGCTGTGAATTCTGTGTCTTTTGTGTATTTGCTATTTTGAAAGTTCAGCAATAAAAAGGATCGTCAAACATTAAGATTTATGTGGGCTCAGTCACTAGATGTTTGCTGATTGCAGTGGATGCTACAGTTCACTTCTGCTCTGTAGCTGATCATCGTGCATTATTTATTACCTCGCGTGTTTGCACATTATTGGTGAGGCTGCATAATTTCTCTGTGTGCAGTTGCTCATTATGCTGGTTGAGTTCTTATGCTATAGATAGGGACATATCTTTTACCTAAATTATCAAGTCTGTTTTACCTTGAGTTGCAATAGTTAAACTGATTGTATCAAAGATTTAGTTAGTTTTAATTTTTTTGATGAAGAATTTTTTGTGTCTTTTTTCTTCAGCGTTGGTGACCTCACTACAAAATCTTGTTAAGATCAAGTCATTCAGCTGTGCTTCCGTTGAAGGGAGTGCCTGGGCTCTAACTAATACAAGCTGTATTAACAAAACAGTCTAGGTGCCGTAATGTGCTGCAACACGTAAGTATCAGGAATGATTTTAGTTTGCATAGGAACAAATGAGTTGTCCATCGAGTTTACAAGCTTCAGAAGCTTTAGAGGAAAATGGTCTGCCTAAAATTGCTATCAGATTGGTCAAAACGGGAACCAACAATGTGTTTTTTGTCGCTTAGCTCCAGCCTCTTGCATGTTTCCCAATTTAATTAATACAGAAATGCATTAATCGCCATAGCCATAGAGGTGATAGGTCTGTTTATTTCTCCCCTATATACATAACTCTGAGCTACTATACCAAGTATTTCATCTGATCTCAATTACGTTATTCCATGGGGAAAGTTTTTTTTTTTCCTGTAAACTCAAACTGAGCCATAGGTCAAAACCAATGCACTCAATTTCATTTAGAATCGTACTGGAAGCTGTTGATAATAATAGTAATCTGCTGGATGGATGAGCCATCATCTGCAGCCATCATTAACTGAAATGTTCTGGGCATCTAAAGGTGATGATACTTGCAGAGGAGACGGTAGGCAGCGACATGTACAACTCCTCTGGGAGTTCACGTGTGCTGCTCTGGATTTGTGGATACGGATGTCTGAGGTCTGAGCGTTTTGTTGTCCCCTGCTCTCCGACCCTCCAAAGTTCCCGCTGAGCGGGTTGTGACAAGCACTCTGTGCTCCCGCTTGTCCCTTCCTCTGCCTCTAGACACAGTTCAAATTACTTTTCTATAAGACTGCAACTGTATGGGACGGGGCTGATTTTGAGGATACACACAGAATTTTCAAATTCCTCTGCATACTTACTCTGGAGGAGGGACTGGAATTTGCAGCCTTACCCCCAAAATGGGGTTTGGAAATCTGGGTTATACTGAATATCCCAGGAGCATTTTAATTCTGAGCTGTTCTTGAAAGTTTTGTCTGGATCCTGGCTGCAGTCATGCAAAATGCTTTCTGCCTCAGGCTTTAGATTTTTGACTATTCTCTTGGGTGACATTTTCAAATTATGGGAGCAGATTTTTTTTTAAAATAGGATATATTTTGAATCTTCCTAGAGAAGAGGTCAAGTCAGAAAACTTGCTTTTCGGCATAAGGCTTTCTTAGAGCCTTTTTCAAACTTCATAGCAATTATGAGTAAGGACTGTCCCCTTCATGTGGACAGACAGATGGAAAACAAGAAAAATCATTAAGCAACAGAAAATCCAAAATGATATTTAAAGGATAATGCAGAAAGAATCCAATTTGAAAAAGTTGTCTATGGCTGTAGCTATGGTGTTCTGTGCTTTCTGAAATGGTAACTGAGGCATTAAAATCACATGGGTGGTGAGAACATGCAATTATAAGGGGAACAAAAAAGGTTTACTTTTTTTGGTAGGTTTTTATGCTGGTATACACCAACTGCTGCGTGTTTATTGTCTGGGTACATTATATATTCATGAGATGCAATATGAATAAGAAATTTGCTCACGAAATCTGTTTTAATAAATAACAGAATAGGCTGACAATGAAATGCAGGTGTATGGAAAGAGCAGGCAGCTACTACCAAAAAAGAAGAGATCGGTTCTTTTTTGACTGTTTTGATCTCATTTTGGACATCTCTGCTGAACTTTTGGGAGAATAACAAGAAACTATCAGCCTTAATGCAAGCCAGGAGGATTTAAATAAATGTGAAAACATTGACCTTTCTTGTTTTTGGTAGTTTCTGCAGCTAAATTACCATGTACAGTTGTTTAAATAGCTGTGGGAGGGGATATTGTAAATTGAGTGCCTACAGTCATGTACAAAATCCTGCAGAGTTGGAAATTTGTTTCAAAATGACTATGAAATCAATTTGCATCACCATAGTAGCTAATGGTATTTCCAGAATCATAAATACCAGTTGTTAAACTGAAATGCATATTTCTGCTGTAACAGGTACAGCTCAGCCGCTGGCGTGGAAGCCTCTCTGCGCAGTCCCTGTGATGTAGTTTAGGCCTGTGACACCTTATAATGAAATTAAAGTAAAGCAGTCCTCGTGCCAGTAGTCCTCAGCATTTTCTCGGGTAGCTTGTAGCCTTGGCAGTTAGGAGGTGGCTTTCTGAGATGACCATGAGAATGAGGATTGCATAAGGGCTGTAAAAGTTGGCTAAACTTGGAATAGCTGGAACTAGATGAAAACCTGTTTGTAGACGAGAGAGCTGTGACCTTAATAGTGAGGCTCCCTTTGGGATGGTGTTGAGAGGACACAGACAAGTTCATTTATAGCTTGGAAGGAGAACAGAAAGAATTTATCTGGATGAGACAGTGGATATTTAGAATTTAATGAGATCCTGAAATATTTTTCTGTTTTATGAAGAGGGAGGGGAAATCGGATGTGAAGTGAAATACCTCCGCTCACTACTTTTATTTAAATACTTTTGAGCTCTGCCAGTGACTTAGTACTTTAGCTGCTTACATTTTGAAAGAGGAAATGATAGTAAAAATGCAGTGAGGCCATTGTGCTTTTGCTATGTATCTGATGTCTAATCGCTAAACATGGAAGTGTTTGGAGTGTAAATATGCCTCATTTAAAAACACTATTGAAGACCTATCTGGGGACTGATTGATTGATGTGTGTGTGTGTGTGTGTGTATATATATATATATATTTTTTTTTTTTTGTAAGGAGGGAAAAGGAGCGATGAAAAGAAATGGTAAATAGCAGCTTTTGTTTGTAGAAAGCTTTGGGCTGCAGAGGATTCGGTGTGGTTTTGAAATGCGTCTTGTAGCTGTTTGACCAAAGTCATGTTTACTTCTTACTCGAGTTCTGATTTTGTGGGCAATAAAGGACAAAGATGCACAGCGGGCCAAAACCGCCATACTGAGCCTGTTGCAGACATTCCCAGAAACCAGCAACTCCTCATTCTAAGTGCTAGTTTGGTTTGGTCATACTCAGGTCTACTTTTCTTTTGGGTTTGTTTTGCCTCGTTTGTTTTAAGCCATAATATTTTTCCCTGAAGTGGCTGCGTTGCTGCATCGTCAGGGTGCAATTTCTGAGCACCCCGAGCTGCAGGTCGGGAAGTGAGCGGCGTGTGTGTAACATGTAATTCCACCTGGGAAGGCGCTGGGTTTTCCGGGAGCTCCTGGGGCCAGGCAGCTGAAGCAGCATGGGAGGAACATCACAGGCTCCGGCGGCTCCTGCCGCGTCCTTTGAAGAAGGCAGCACTGCGGCTGTGCCCCAGTCCGGCCCCTTCCATATTCCCTTAGCGCTTCGGTTGCTCTGCAGCTTAGATTGGTCTGGCAGCAACCGACAGGCCCGGGAGGCTCATCAGCAGAGTAGCCGCATCATGAAACTTTAATCCGGCCTCAGTAGCTCAGTGGCAATGAACAGGTGTGCTCACAAATGAGCTTTCAGGCTGCGAGGCTGGACGCTGGGTTTGTTTGCAGAATTACGGATGATAAGGGCATTGTTATTAAGAAGCTTTCTCTTGCGTGTGGATTTTAGGTGCTGCAGATACCTTGCAACGTGTCTACGGGCCTGACAAAAAGCAAAGGTGTTTGTTGTAGTCCTGCGGGCATCTTGCAAGGATTGCATTCCTTTTCACTTGCTAATAAGCTTCCAGTTTTCCAAACTTGAACAATATTTCTTTTCAAGTCTATAAGCAAGGGTTTGTTACTTAGAATTAGAGGTAGTCTGCTTTTTTTTTTTTTTAATTAAGGATATCAATTATTCAAGATTTGTCCTTATAATGATAGTATGTATGGACAAGAGTATTACACAGAATAGAAATCAAGACTACAAATGTTAATAGAATTAGTTTAAAAAGTCGGATACATTTAACTTTAAGTATATTAATATCAAAGGGCAATTTTGTTAATTTTAAAAATAATTTTAAATTAATCTTAAAATGTTGCAGTGTTGCAGAAGTTTTCAATATGTTATTATGTAACTGGTATGAAAATGATAATTATTTAAGATCTTTAAACTGCTGCAAAAGCCCAGCTTCTTAAAATCTTAGTATCTCAGAAGTTGTGTGAAGGCCGTTCAGTAAAGTACAGAGTTCCACTACGTACACACTCTGTACCGCATATTTATCACAAGCAGCTTTGGCTTTTATGCCTAATAACCTTTTCCTGTGTAATGCTTTTGCTGGGCAAGACATTTCAAAAGCAGTCAGTGGTGTCCAAACTCTCCCCGTTGACTGCCACACAAGGAGAACTGTAGCAGTGAGATTTTTAGAAGGTCACCTGCCAATCAGTAACTGATAATTCAGTAATCCTGAGACATTTTTCGTCTTTGATTCTTCTCATATATTTCTTTTCTGTGTCAAGTCCTACTTGTTATCTTCTAAAAGCATGAAAAATACTAGCCAGATCCACCGCGTTTTGCAGAGGGAAATAGGGCTTTAATTATAAGCCCTAGGTTGGAGTTACCAAGTTGTTGGGAATAATTCTCTGTTTGGAACCTGGAGAAGCAGCCTAGTTCTAGGTGAGCTGTTTCTTAGGTACCACAGACTGGAAATCCTGCAGAGGCCAGAGATTAAACATCTTCATAAACTGCACCTCTTCTCCCTCCCTTGACTGCATGTGCTGTACCATGCAACTGCTCTGTGCATGCACACTAAATCACTGGACTATGTAACTCCAAATTTTGAATTTATTTTGTGCTTGTGTTAAGACACTTGTATTTCAGTTCGTGCTTCCACACTTTGAATTTGCCCAAGGAAAAAGATTTCTTGGGAGTAGACAGATGTTATCAAAACAACCCATCCCGTCTCTCTGAGTGCTCTTGAGATGCCTCTGGAAAAGAGCATCGATCACAGACAAATGCCTTTTGCCTTGACTTTGCCTTGCACTTTAGGCTTAGCCATATGGCGGTTATATTCTGCTGACTTTTTTGAACTTCTTGTGCTTAGTATTCGTGCCCTCTCCATGGCCAATAACAGCTAGTGACTGAATTCCTTGTCTCATTCCAGACAGTAATTACAGTTATGTAGTTTGTGTCAGGGTCTAAAATTGCTTTTGTCTGAAAACTTTTCGCTAATGTCTCAAATTCCACCTCAGAGGCATTTGTGTGCTGTCTTGTCAAGTGCATGTGTTGCCTACGGTGGGGTGTAGGGGAGAGCACTAACGTGGTGCCTGCACCTCTCTGGACTTTGCAGTGCTGCTGCGTTTGCAGAGCTCAGGTGGTGCTTGCCAGGAAGCCCGTGTGTGCAGTAGTACAGAAGTTCTCATTGATTTTTTTTTTTCTTCTTCTTTTTTTTTTTTTTAACCTTTTGTCCTGCCAGGATTTATACTTCAGAAATGAGTGGACTATTTCACTGCACCTTTTCAAGGACACAGTTTTCAATTCAATATTGATTACTGATTAGGGAGGGAATGCGAGCAGTGTAGAAAAGGCTGCAATAAAAGCACTGTAACTCCTGGTACGAATAAAGGCTGGAGCACGCTGATATCTGATCCTGCATATCAAAGGTCCTCTCCTCCTTTCAGTAAGGCAATCAAAGTTTCTTCAGTTTTTGTTCAGATCAAAGCACACTGCCTGCCTTTGGAATTAGGGCGTTTGTTTGTTTGTTTGAAGCATCTATTCAGTCAGCCTTCAGCAAGAGAGTGTACCATATGTGTAGGGCTTCAAAAGTTTCCTGAATTTGGGTCTTACATTTCCCTTTTACTTCAAAAAAAGTCAAAATAGAGGAAGAGTAAAGCCAGATAAAAATGGCCTTTTAAGAACTGAGTTAGTGTTTGAATGACTTAATTAAGTCATAAAATTTATGACTTAAAAAAGTCATAAAATTAGACCTAGTTTGATTATCTTTTCCCATGATTCTCAATTACAGGTTTTTAGCTTAGCCTTTCCCTAAGATTTAATGGTGATTATACGGATGAGTTAGCATCCCTGGATGGTTTACCCTCTTACTCTGTGCCGCACTGGATAGACATCTCTTTTGGGGAGCTGTATGTAAGCAGACATACATATAAGTGTGTGCATATACACGTGTATGTTTGTATACTGTAAAATATTTGGAATAGAATTGAGGAGTTTGCCTTTATGCTGTGCTACACGGCACTCTTAAATGGTCAGTCTTCCAAGTGAAAAATCCACACAGCTCTTCCCTCTTCTCTGCTGTAGTGCTGACCAGTGGGTTGTGCCATCAGGCTGTGCAGGACTGGAAAGATTATTGCTCTCGTTGAAATGTCTTGAAGTTCCCTAGCAGAATCTAAATGTTATAAGAAAATAGGGCATCCTTGGACTTGTGCAATTGCTTTACGAGAACCTTGGGACTGTTTTTATGTCAGGGGCTGCATTTAAGCTTATTGAAAGGAGGAGGAAGAAGAGAGATCAGAAATTTACATTACTGTATGCTGCCTAATCTGAAGGTTGTATGTCTAAATGTGTTGAAGTGTAAGGATAAAATATAAATATTTAAATATATATCTCCATTTTTATTATCTAATGTCTTGTATAATTTTCTTTAAGTCCAACTTTTATGTAGTGACCTTATCATTTTTTGTTGGAGCAATTTATTGTTGTTTTTTGGATGTGATTTATTGAACTTATTTATCTATGGAACATCAAAATCTGTTACATGTCACAAAGTCTAAACTCTTCTGCAGTATCGGTGCCGGGTGTGACCTTACTGGGAACCGCCATGAGCTGAGCTGTGGGATGCACTGGGTCTCTGGCGTCTTTCTCCTGGTAAACCAGCAATGCCAGAGCTTTGGCTTACAGGGTTTTTGTTCTGTTTTAATTTAAGGACAAGTTCTGATTTCATTTTCTAAGCTTCTGTTAAGGGGAAACAGCAAGAAATAAACCCTGGTAGAGGACAGGTTTATGCTTTTCTGACCTGTTTACATTGCGTGTCGACCGCAAGTTGGTGCTCTTGGCATAACTACTTTTTGTCTGTCACCAGAAGTAATTTCCAGATGTTCTGGTTCTTATATAGCCATGAAATTTATTTTTTTTCTTGTCAGAAAACTCTTGCAAAGAAGCAAATTCTAGAGCAAAAAATAAAATTGTGTGTGGGCTTGTAGCATGCTATAAGCACATGTAAATTACCCCATTTTTCAAAAGCTCATTTGTAGTAGTCAGATTATAAAGCTAGTTTTATTGAAGACTGAACTGAAGAATGTTACACTTGTTTCTAATTTGTCTTTAGTTTGTGTTGAGATCTTGTAAGCAACTCTGTATATCAAATACTCATAACACATCCTATGTAGAAAAAAGTAATTACTGCTTCGCAAAGTTACCTAGTTATGTAAAAGGTTTATTGCTGTGGCAGCCAAGTTGTTATTTTACCTTAAATTAAAATTCAGACAAATATATTTTCATTGTTCCAAATGTTCATCAGTAAATATAGTTCTGTTAGGTAAGATAATCCTTCAGGATGCTGTAACACTTCTGCACAAATTCTGAGCACATAGAAGAACCCATTAAAATTCTTAGACTGTTGCTTTCAAGAGAAAAAGATAACAGATGAGAGAAGCAGAGGGGGAGTATAACCAGACTACAATATAGAGAGAAACAGATGGGGGATGTATATACACACGCAAAGATTAAGGGTATGAAATGTACGGTAGAAAAGCTGTGTTCATATGCATGTGTGTATGCTACCTCCAAAGTTCTCCATGTTTGATGCTTTGACATTTAAAATCACAGCGGGGCGGATGTAAGAGGAGGATGGTTTGGTGTATAGTAAATGCATAGAGTCATAGGATAAAGTTCCAGGGTGGTAGGGACCTCAGAAGATGATCTTGTCCAGCCAAGGTCTCCTAGCAGTTACTGCAGCTCCCAATAGTCATGGCATTCCTCAAAACAAACAGAGCTGCAAAAAAAAATGAAAGATCTTCCTTGTGTGAAGGCAACGTCAGCTGCATTCAAGCAACTGTCAAAAGCTGCTTACCCAACCTCTTCCTGAACAATTCGCTTTGCTAGCGATGGCCCAACCACAGCAAGTGGCCCAGCATGATGGCAGGGGCCCTTCGCACCACGATACAAAAGCACACAGGACTCCCTGAATTAAAATAGTAGGAGACTAATAGGCAGAACCTCATATATCTAATTATCAAGCTCAAGGTATGATCTTAACTTTGTGTTCCTCCAAAGGTAAATTCTATTTCACTTCTACTGTGCTTTGAACTGCTCATTGTCCTAATAGCCACAAATGGATACATATGTTTTGGGATGTTTCAGCTGGATTCATCTAAATGAGAGATACCGGGCAAAGCATAATAAAAGGACAAATTGTTAAATGTTCCTAATTGTTCAGGTGTGCGTGCTGGGCAAATAATTTGCCCTGACTGCAATCCCGGTGCCGGTGACTGTTATGACAGGCTTGAGAAAGTTGGATAGCATTAGCTAAAGCAGTTCATACAGTTATGAAAACTGCAGATCCCTATATCCATGCAATTTGCTCAGAGGGAATGAAGGCTGAATGATGGTATGATTGGGGTGAATATCCTCATGGAGGATTGGATTTTGGTAATGCAGGTGCAGAATTTTCTCCATTAGCCTCTGAGCAAATACTCCCCTCCTGGCTTTCCTGAGCTCCCGAGCAGTTCAAGCTGACTGCAGCATTTGGTCAAAGGAAGGTTGCTCTACTATGCTGAGAAATGCAATCTGACTCTATTTTTTTTCTTTTTTTTTTTCTTCCAAAGTGGAAGTCTAACAGTGTTGATGATGCTGCAAAAGCCCTTGTGAGCATGTCTGATCTTTAGTTCGTGTTGCTGTTAAGTTTTCGTGATTTGCTACTTGCGTAAGATTGTAGACAAAAACCTGTGCTGCTAGGTTATCTATGGCACTGCGACAGCCCAACCCTCTCTGCTGGTGACATCAGATGGGATTATAAGCATCTAAAAGAAAAGAAAAATCCAATCAAACTGTCCACTGACTCGATTGCATATCTGTTTATTAGATGTGATGACATGATGAAATACTGTTATTCCCAGGCAGTCTAAAGGTAATAGCTAGCAATTTACTTGATAGTTCTGTCTTTTGGCTCAATCTTTTTTCCCAATCTGCACAGGAAGGGCATTTATCTGCCCAAATGTAGCCACGTTGCTTGGATTTCTGTTTGGCATCTTGTCTCCTAGTCTCCATAGGAGAGGTGGAAACCCCTTCGGAGGCCATTTGAGTAGGTGCTGAACTTCAGTGCTCTGAATCTCTGTCTGGGAAAGGCTCGCGGTGCCTATTTCGCCTTGTTATGCAGGACGAGTTGTCTCTTTAATGTAAAGAATGGTGTTTTGGACAGTAAAAAAGAAAGAAAACACAAACCAGGTGTCCTGTGGGCCCTACCTACTTTGTTTTTTTCTTATTTTTTTCCTATTTTTTTATTTACTATTTTATTTTAAAAATTGCTGTGTTTTTCCTTTGGAAGGTGCTACGGAAGGGTTGAAACAGGTGGAAGATTTCAGGGCTGTGCTGACTCTAGCGAGGGCGCGGGTGGTTGGGTGAAGGTTGTGCGTTGGCTCCAGCACCAAAGGCCTTGGTGGCCGCTCCTGGCGGAGCTGCCGGCTACAGAGGCCTCCCGTGGACGCTACCCGAGCGCTTGGCCGCTGCCGGTCCTGTTCGTGGGTGAGGAGGCCGGCAGCAGGTTCCCCCGTGCTCCCGCTTCCGTCGCCCTCCTGCAGTGCTGTTCGTTTGGATTTGCCACAACCTCGGTGCTTTTTATAGGAACAATAATCACGTGTCTGCGATCTCGCGTGTATGGGCCCTGAACCCCAACACTGCTCATTCCCTCGCTCTGTCCGACATTTACCTCGGCGAGACGCACAGTGTCTTATTTTCCTGTAGTAAAAGCCCTTCAGTGTGGATTTACAGGACTCCTGTGTAAACTGCCGCAGAAGAATAAACCCTATTATGGCCTTTCCAAAGCCAGACTGAAGAGCTGACAAGCCCCGGGTCAGCTCCACGACCAGTTCTGGTGAGCTTTCTCGCTGCGTTAGCCCCTCACGCGGAGGATGCGGCTGGGAGCCGCCTGGGCAGGGTGTCAGGGGCGCGCGGGCCGCAGGGAGAAGCGCGGTGACGTCCCGCCTCGGTTGTCCTCAGAAACTCGTCCTGGGTCCTGCTGTGATGAGACCAAACAGGCTTCTCCCAAGGGATCCTACCCAGCGATCCTTCTGCAGCAGGGCTAGCTGAAAAACGGCTTGACGGACACAAAGCTGCCTCGCTTCTCATAGCCTACCTGCACAGCACCTTCTGCATCCGCGTGGCTTCTTTTGGCACAAGATGACTGAGCAGTTTAATTCCTTAATCGGTCCGACCTCCGCCAAAGACACAGCAGAGGCCCTGCGTGGTCAGGCTGACACGTGTTTGGGTGCTCCGCAGCTGCAGGGAGTGCATGCTGCTCGGGATGCACGTCTGCACGGAGCTGGCGCCCGAGTGAGCCATCAGCTGCTCAAGGGAGCCAGAGGCTTCCTCCCTAATGTAGCTGCTGGAGCACAGTGATTTTCCAGGCTACTGGCCGTCGATTCGAATAGAGGTTTGCTAGATCAGAGGGGCTGTGCAAACCGCAGGGACACGGGCCTAAAATGTGAGAGAAGTGTGGCCCTGCGCCCTGGAGGAAGGGAGCGTTAGGGTTAAGGAGCAGAAACTGTTTCCTTGAAGCAGGAGGTGCTGGCCAGCAGTTCCAGGCAAGTTATTAGCGAGCAGCAAGTAGTTCCCTGGTGCCTAAAGACGCCCTGGTGTCTGGCACGATGATGTGGCACAGAGAAAGCAAGAGCTGCTGGTGCAAAGAGGTCAGGAAGGAAATCCGAGTGTGCGGAGAATATGTTGAGTTTCACTGATGAAGAATTGTTTATGTAGCAGCCTGAAGGTACTAAAATTTCATATCCAGGGTCTTGCTCTTTCTGTTTAGGCCAGTATTAAAACAAACCCAAAGGAAAGGAAGAAAGAGGTAAAAGATGGCAAATCCTGACAAAGCCAAGAGACCAGAAAGTTTACCCTGCGAGGGGGAAAAGGGGGCAAGTTTTTAAATATTTTTCTTTTTTTTTTTTCTTCTTTTTTTCTTTTTTTTTCCTCCTGAGGGTGTGGTGAATAGAATATGCTGTGTGAGTATCTAGTGCTGTGAGTCCTTTATGAAAGTTCCCTGGCTCGCTGTTTGGCGCACGCAGCCTTCCTTCCAAATGGGTGAAGATGGAGGCAGGTGTGTCATGAGGGACCCAAGAAACAAGGAGGTTGGAGCCGGGGAGGTGTAGGGAAGAGTGGCTCTCCTGGTGGTGCTTCAGCTGGGGGCCTGTGTCTAGAGGCAGTGTGGAAGCAGCTTTACTTGTCTGCGCTCGCAGTTACTGTGTGGGTGAGGACCAATTTCTGGGAAAACGTCTGTAAAGCCAATTCTGTGATCACAAGGATAAAATGGGCTTAAATTGTAATAGTTAGAGCTTGGGTTAGCAGTTTGCTGGTTCAACGCTGTGGCTGTTGTGTTAATCAAAAGGATATCCAAGGTGCATGCGTGTTTTCCTCTGGATTCATGCCCAAGGTAAAAGGGATTTGGGGGAAGAACTGCCACCCCATCTCCCTTCCTCGTCTGCCTGTACAATCTGCTGTCCGAAATAACTGGAAGCCATTGTACATCTGTTAATGACACAGTTATTACATGAGAGAGACTTACAAATGCAGAGAGTGTTTTTAAAGGTACACGGTTTTCCTTTTGAGCTGACAGGCTGTCACTCGATATGGGGAAGGTTGTGCCGAGTAGGGACTCCAACCTTGGCCTTTCCTGGGAATGTTGCAGATACAGATTTGTACATATGTGTGTTTTTGTACATATCCACAGTACCAGATAAGACATGATTATTTAAATGGTCTACAGGATTCCTGGTCTTTAAGTCAGCCAATGAACAGATAAATATAGACCAAGAACAGAAACCTGCTAAAGCACTCAAATTCATAACGCAAAAGCTACGTAGGAAGATAATAAGGTTTCGAAGTTGAGCAAAGGCAGGAGAAACAATAAAATTAAAGTCACTTTGTGCTTTTAGTCTTACACTTGCGGCTTCCCTATTTCAGTCTGTGCTTCCTTGCACACTGAGCCACTCCGCGCCAGGAGTCTCAGAAGCTCTATCGCGTCTCCGACTGCGCCTACGTGAGCGGAATTTTTCCACAGTTTCAAAATAATGGCAGCAGTTAAATATTTTCCCCAGAAATGGGAGAAATGAATTCCTGATGACCCTGAAGGCCCATGCAAAGAAAACTGTTTAAGAAAATAGTTGTATGGACAATTTTTTCATAGAGACAAAGGAACAGTTTCTACTAATGCTAGTTTTGCAAACGACTGAACTACTGATTTAATGTTCCCAAAAAAATCAATAGAAATTGTTAGCGTGGGACAGATAATGTGGGAAATCTTCAGCTCTATTTCTTGAAATATGACAAAGTTACAAAATTGTCTGATAGTTTTACTATAACAGTGCACATTATCATGCTATACATTAAAATGTTAACTGTAGGCAGCATGGCTTGCTCTGATTGCTATTTTTGTTTACATCTCTCTGTTATGTTTCTGATCACAGGCTTTCCCAAAGAATTTCCAACTCTACAGATAATTCTCATTTTGCCTGTTTGAAGACTGCCTTGTTGCTTTTTTCTGATGAAACTGTCTCAGCTGATGGGACTTTCTGATTCTTCAGTTTACTGGCTCAACTTGAGCATTGCTCAAGAGCATAGTGTGATACAGTACAGCACATAAAACCTTAGAATAATTTAAAGATATGCTTGTTAGGAATTATTTGCTTACTGTTAACTACTGTTTTGCTTATAATCATGATTTTTGGCACCAGAGAGTGAATACAGTTATGTTCCATCTTTTGGGAGGCGGGTGGGGTAAAAGGGCAGAGATTTATCAGTGTATGTTAATGTATATCACGCTATTTGTTGAAGGAAAGCCAGGTTTGTTTGCTAACATTCTCATGACCAACAAGATAAAAATAACAGTGATGGGACTATGCGTAGAGCCTTGTTTTGTTTGTTTTTAGTGGCAAGCTGTTGTTTTTGGCGAGTTAACGGAGCTACTCAATGAGGCCTCTTTTAGGTAACTGTTGGAGACTGCTGTGCTTGCTGCACGAGGAGCAGTGCCAAATAACAAAACTGCTTCTGGAGCAGAAGGGACTTCTTCACGTCCATGTTCACAAGTGAATTTAATTGTATCCAAAGCAATTTTGTTGCAAAGAATCAGCAATAAAGCTGCCAAGTACAAATTTCTGTGCTGGCTGCCCCACTATTTGAGAACCCTTATCCTTGTCCAAAGGCTGCCAGGAGACTCTCACCAGCCTATGGCATAGTGATGACAGGGTTGGTTTATAGGTGCGTACCCAAAATAATCTACAAAAGCATGTGCAGAAATGATAAAGGACTGGGTGAGTTACTCAGTTCTCTTTGCTGAGTGTTTTGAAGTCAACACTTGCCTGGTGCTCAAAATGTGATGGGCAAAATGGTATCTCTTGTCTAAGTGTTTCCCATGCCTGTGGCTGGAAGTGCTGCAGCAAGCAATGGTGAATTCAGGAGGGGGACCAGACCGCCCTGTATCATATCGTGCTTGTCTCTGACACTGTTTGTTTGTACTTGCTTAGCCACATCTCATAAATTCATACATACTTATTTGCAAATTTAATGCATTAATGAGAAAGACATTTTCCATAACTACTTACCTGGGAATAACAAGATCTTTCTTGTAACTTGAAGTGAGTCCTTTCTTTCTTTGAAAAATCTTTCCTTTTAAACCAGTCTGTGAGACTTGCCTATCCAATTCCACAGGAACTTGGAAAGAAATGGGCTTTGCCTGAGTCACAAGTAAATTTGGTGTGTGGGTGAAAGGCATTATTTAGATAAATAAATGATTCCCTCTGTTAATTACAAGGGAAAAACATGTGCGTTTCTTTTCTAAATAATCAAAAGCAAAAATGCATAACGTACCATTATCAGAAATGGATTAAAATCTGTGGGATTTTAATTCAGCTACCACTCGTCTAAAGGAACATGGGTTTAAGCATGACAGCAAGTGCATTTAAGTTGTCTGCCATTAGAAAATACTAATTTTTATGCTTTTCTCTGCTCATCATGGGGGTTTCCTTGCTAGAATGTAATTATCTGCCCCTTGCCAGTTCCTTGGCAGTCCATGTGGCTGCGTGGTCTACAAAGGAAGCAAGAGGCACTGCTCATACTAACTGCCTTGTGGCTGCAAACTGGGACCTCAGGAGGGGGGTCTGCAGCTTGCGTGGATTTGAGGCCCGGGAAGCCTGGCAGCAAGAGCTGCTGTTCAGTCATGATTAAAAATCGCTTGCTGTTTTGTGTTAAAAGTCATATTTTTCCCTAATTTGGTCAATTTGTTTATATGGATTTCTTGATTGTCAGTACTCTAAGGTGCCTCCTAGTATTTCTGCATGGCTAATGGCTTCAGGAGAATGTATGCAATTCTAGTTACAGCATCAGAGAAATAAAATTCCAAAAATGGATTTTAATAAAAATATTAATGCACTAGATAATTGCCTGGCCAGAAATTGATGTGACTTCTGTAATCCCTATATTTATTTTTCCGTGCAGTGAATCTCACCTACTCGCACTTTGTCTATCAGCATGTTCAGTATAATCCTCAAGGGCTGTAATACTTGGATTTTTGTTTTTTGAGCATGACTTGTGTTTCTGCTGTTACTTGGAAGTTAGTCTGTATATAATTACTTTAAATTTCTTTGCATCAGAATCAGATGTTTCATTTTAAGGAATTAAACCCACAGGGCTTCCTGATTTTTTTGTTTATTTTTTGGTCAGTGTGCAGCCAGTAATTTCATGAGCAATGTCTTTAATATTAAATCTCTGTTGCAGTATTTTAATATTATCAAATTTTACTGCATGATACAATAACATTTTTGACAAGAATGATTATCTCTGGCATTAGAACAAAAAGCAACAGGTTAGATTTCCTGCAGTATTTTATCTATAATTCCCAGCCCAAGGACACAGACATGCTCTGAAGGATCACCTAGGAACTTATTTCTGCAATTTAAGTGAGGATTTAAAAAATCTCTTTTCCTATAAGTGCAACGTTTAATCTGTGAGTGTTAAGAAAGCCCACTTCTTGCTTGGAGGCATCTGACTTGTTGTGATGAGTTTTTACAGCAGAGTGCTACTCTCTCTGAATCTTAACTCTGCAGTTGAAAAAGTGATAAACCAAAGGGTCCATCATAGCTTATCTGAGAAAGATTTATGCCTCTTTTCGCCATTTCACTAATCAAAAAAAAAGTCTTGTAGAAAAATAGAAGAATTAAGGCTAAACATTCACAAATGCATGCTTAAGCCTACATGCAGCCCCCAATTTAGCCTGTAGTTTTCCAGCTTTGCTTTTAGAAAGTATCCAGTCTCCTGCAGATATCCTTGGAAGCCAAGACTAAACAGTTTTTAGGTCCTGAAGTGCTCTGAAACTACCTGATTTTAAGAATCCCTTTTGAAAAACATACTGAAATCCACAGAGAAAGGAGAGCCAGCCTAAGATAGAAACTTATGTCCTGCTTACTGAGATTGTCTGGCAGCACTTAGAAACGTGGGCCATTTCCCTGGCACTGTGCTTTAGCTTAGCCCCAGCGCCTGAACAACACTTGTCCCTGAGAGAAGTCAATAGAGGAAGCAGAGCCAAAGTCGATTCAGTAGTTTGGGTCAAATCCAGATGAAATGCTGCTGTTAAAAGTTCTGATATTCACTTACTTCTGCAGTTGCTGTAAACTACAGTAGCTTGAGCCAACAAAGATGTTTCTGGTTTTATGAACAAGGTTTCTCTGCAGTTAAAATGCGGTGTCCTAAAAAATGTCTCACCCTGTTCTGGTTATAAAACTCTCTCTTGTAACTGTTGCATCAATCTCAGTTGATTCTTCTTTTGAAAAGGCAACCAAATAAATGGAGCAGCCACAACATTCTGTGGGATAAATGCGGAGAATCAATTCCCCAGCTTCTAGCCTTTTAAATTTCTACATTATATACAGTACAAAGCCATAAATCATATAAAACAGCACATTGCCATTTCAGGTATTAACTGGTTTTACATCATGTTGGTCTCGACAGTTGTTTTTTCTGGTTTATGCTTGACTGTGAAGTCACTGCAAGATGGCTTGGACCATCTTCAATAATCAAAAAAAAAAAAAAAAATCCTGTGCTAATCTACCTTGAAAAAAAAACAGCATATGTCAGTGGAGAGAACTGATTAAAGGATTGTGAAGAATTTGGTCCATGGTTATGAGAGACAAGAAGAGAGCATAGGAAAAGTGCTACTGGCAGAGAGTTCAGAATCCACCCCTTTGTACTTGTATCGTGATCAGCTGAAGCAACCTGCCTTCCAATCATTTTAACTCTCTGCCTCTTTGCTTCCCCCCTCTGCTCTCTGTGTATCCTGGCTATTCAGTTACGTATCTTTGAGGTCTACGGGGCACTGGCCGTGCCCAGCAAGACATGCGGGAGCTGTGTCCTGCACCGCTCTGCTGCTGCCAAGCGCCTTCTCAGGGCCGGGTCACAAAAGCTATTGCATCTCCTGGATGCGAAAGCTTGTGATATTGCTCCAGAAAATAGGCTTAAATGTAATACCTAGAGGTATGTTTGTGGCATAACAGGTTTGGCCATACGTTTGTAACCCTGGCAAGATGTATTACAGAATGTTTTTTGTGATCCAGACTCAGGATAGAGCTGACCATTTGGGACGCTTTGATTTAGAGTATATTTGCAGAAAAAAAATGTCTCTGATTCTTCAGACATAGCTCAGAACATGAAGAGGGTCACAGATCCTTCTGTGAGGATGAACGACTCTTGTTCTAATCTGTAGATCCAAAATTATTTCCATTTTTTTTTGTTTGTTTTTGGTTTTTATTTCCCAGAATTACTGGAATAAAAACATGGGTTGGAGAAATAATGGTTTGGTCAGTAGTGGGAGAGGCTGAATTGCCTTATTCAATGCTCTGTGTGTGTGTTGGTGTTTTGTTTTTGTCATCACAATAACCTGCGATGCTTCTTCTCTTGTAGGATCCATATTTTTAAAGGGAAAAAAAAAAAGGCACACTATAACAGTTATGAGTCTCTTGTGGATGCCAGCCTTTTCATGCTGCCCTGGAGTTGTGGTGGGGAAACCCATGGGCGTAAGACGGCCCCTGGGTAGTTCAGAGCAGCTGTGACTGGGTCATCCTAGTCCGTCTCTCCCACCATCCGGAGTGGACTGTCACTGCTGGTTGCAGCAGCTCTTCAGGACGTCTACAAATGGTGCAGGTTAAAGGCTCTGTAGGATGAAATTGGCACCGATACTGATTGCTTGTGCAGGAAATAAGGCTCCTCACATTCCTATTCAACTGCAAGAGCCGCGGTGGTTAATACTTAGGGTGTTCTTTTCTCCAAAGGACTTGTCATATCTTAATGGCTTCCATATTCTCCAATTTAGGTTTATGTAATACTAACTCCTTAGAACTAATATATATTGCTGGGTTTGGTCTTAACAGAGATAGGGCCTTGGAGAAATTGCATAGTGTGGGTGGAATTAAGTCATTATAGCTTGATATTGAAAACAGTAAAGGGAGTAGGAATGTTCTGAGAAATAGCTTGAGACTGCATCATTAGTAGGAACAAATGTAAGATGATGAGGACATAAATCCCCAAACTCTGGGAAAATAGAAAGGAGGGATAAATCAAGCAACTCTCTTTCTAGATATGACACTACTATTTTTCTACTGCACTCTGAAGGGCAATGAATATGGTAAGAGGCTGATATGCTACTAAATCCTTCCTTAGAGCACTCTCGCTGGAGTCCAAGTTAGAGCCAGAATGTGTATTAAAGGGAAGAGTTGGGGCCAGGATTGTCAAGTCTGTGCTTGGATTTCTTAAACCACATCAGTGCAACTAAAGTAAGTAGCCAGACTTCTGGAATCACTGTTTCTCTAGGCTTCTCCCTCATAAAATCCAATATATACACGTGAAATTAGAAGTTGGTTTAAACTGTTCTAAAAAATAGAAAGTTTGGATTACTTTTCCAGGGGAATGCTGCCCTGGATCCCGGGGAGAAACTTCTGTTGAGATATAAAACTGCGTGCTCTACTGTTCGCTTTGCAGCTAGTTCCCTGCGGGACACGGCGAGCGGGAGCGCCAGGTAGCGGAGGAGCTGCAGCGGGAGAGGCTGCGCGTCAGCCCTGCCTGGTAGAGAGCTCGGCTAAGCCAGGGAGCCCTTTGAAGTCTGTTTATTTTGTTTGTTTAAGAGATGAGTCTTCTGCTAGAAAGGTTCAGCGCTAGCTTTTGTAAACTGCAAAGGGAACCTGTATGAGAAGGGGTGTGATAAGGAAAATCGGGTGATATGGCTGAAATTATCCTTATTGCAGAGTTAAACCTCATGACAAGTTAGTTTAATGAAAGAGCAGCATCACCTTCCACTGATGTAGCTGAAATTGTGGAACCATCACTGGGAAACTTGCTGGTTATCCTGTGTGTTAGGGCACGCTGGAGTCTAATCTTACTGTCAGTGCAGACAGCGCATGGCCCAAAAGGCTGTGGGGTCACAGGATTCAACAGCCCCTGCCTGCGAGGCTCGGCTGCAGGCCAGGAGATTCCCCGGCACGGGAAGCAGCAGCACTATCAGCTTCCCCTAGGAAGGGGCTCCTTCTCCAGGCTGCGGTAGGACTCGTTTAATTTGAGGAAATTAAACTCCACTAGAGGAGCGGTTTTACCATGTCAGATCAAAAGCCTGTTGCTCTCATTCTCAACTGTGGAAATAGGGAATAATGTGAAAACAGAAAAACTGTAGCTATTCACTGTTAGCCATGGGAAATCTGCGCTAGAAGCACTACTGAAAGTGAAGACTGCACGAGTTGTATTAATGTCTATCAAGTTTTCCATAAAATTGTTTAATTCCTAAATTAATACGAATACATAGAAATCAGTGACTTTACCTGCAATGCTCTTACTTTTGTTGAGTATTTATCCACATTTCAAGTCCAATCAAGTAGGCTTCCTAATTTTATGCCCTCAAAAATATGTATATTTAAATTCTCTTTGACCTTGTTATGGTTCCATATCTAACATTCACTCTTCTTGTTCTTTTGTATGCTTTGTCACTTTGTCATAACTTTTGATTTTTGAAGAGTTGCCCAACTATCCACTGAAAAATCACCCCCATTTGTTTTGAAGCTGGTTCCGAACAGTTCAATACAGTTCCCCACTTCTTCTAGTGGAAAAGCAGATAAATGATTCTACCCTCTCTCTATCATATGTGATGGAAAGTCTGGTGGAACCATTTTTCTTGACTGTTTTTGACTTGTGCTGCATTTTGAAATATTCTTGTGCTACATTTAAGCAAATATTTCTAGCAAGAGGATCATAAGTATGTCTGCCTTGGATATTTCCATTAAATGGCATAGTTTCATTCTGATTTTTTATTCAGAACTTATCCATTGCCTACCTATATTCTCTAATAATTCACATAAATTTTTGTGAGCAGGATTTTTTTAAGAGAAATTGCATTGCATACCAAGAAAATGCATTTTTAAAAGCAATTTTAGCATAAAATAAGTCTCCTCTAGCTCCTGATTACCACCAAAAATCTTACTTGGTAATTTAAAATTTGTTGTAGTTTTGTGTTTTCTAACCGTATTTCACACTAATATTGGAGTTCAGCAGAGACTGAGGCTCTACAGGATGTTCAGAAAAACACGTTGGAGGAGAAGCAGATGTGTCCACTGGGAAGGCAGCTCAGGCTGTTCTTGCAGAGATGCGCCGGTGGTGGTGTATTCGCTTGGTGATTCTCGCAGCATTTTCTCCCTAATGTTACTTTTTGCTTGTTTCCTTCTCCCAGCTCACTCTTTCCTATATCCCCGCTTTCTCCTTCCTCATTAAAACCGGGGAAGATACCAATATTTATTAGTGTCACGTCGCGTGTTGAAGATGGGGTCCCCGCTGATGGACGGTCAGAGTGGTGCCTGGGGGGGAGGTTGCGGTAAGAGCTTTCCCGGCAGCGAGCGCTGCCGATGGGAGCTGCCGGCTGCAGAGACCAGCTGCTCCTTCTGCCGCCTCACTGGGGCTTTTGCTTCGCCTCCTTCCTCCAGGCTGTCCTCGCTCATATTTTATCCAGGCCTGCATCTCTTTCCATGCCCTATGGGCTACTTCTACTAGCAAAGGATGGGTGCTTGCTAGGGCATTCTTTATTAAAAAGTTATTTGCTAGTCCTTTATGGTATAAGTATTTATAAAACGTACAGTCACTTTGCATGCAAAGCAGGGCTGAAGGCCGCTCGCTGCCCTTGCGTTGCAGTCACTTGCAGTAACGGTGGCTTTAGGATCCCCTCTCTGAGCAGGTTATTTTAACTGTATGTGCATGCACATTCCCGAGCCCCATCAGACTTAGCAAAGCTGCTGTTCTGAGTGCCTTGCCCCTTGCTTAGCTGAACTATTTATGCAGCTAATACTAAGTATACTTGACATATCAATGTTTCCAATCAACTTAATAAAAAGATCCTGGTTCTCAGTCTGTCACTACTGGCCTAGTTACCTATTTTCTGTCTTTAGAGGTTTCTATTATAAATAATCAAACCACACTGAACCTGTTACATAATGAGCAATTCATTGACGATATGAGGTGATTGGTGTGTTTGTTTTTTATTCCTCTAATTACATTTTGGTGACTGAGTTGTGACTCTTCATCCTGGCCTGGCTGAAATGAGGCTCTTGTTGCGAGAGGCAAACAACTTTCCCTCTCCAAAAGGGGGTTCCTGAAGCGTGGCAAGGAAAGGCCTCTGCCAAAGCCCCCCTCTTCCACACTATTAGTGGATGAAAAGCTGCAGCCCACGTGCAGCAGCAGGACGTGTTGTCAAGGGAAGGATTTGAACTAGTTCAGATTTATGAATAAGGTGTATGTGGGTGGGGGTGTCTTTAATGTTCCAAAACTTGGGAAGGTAAAGCAGTAAAGAACCAGAAATTGGCATGGTGAACACACATAGCACTTACCAGTTTAAGATGGCATTTTAGATAAATTCAGTATTATTATGCTGTTAAATAGATACCTCATCTGGTAAGCAGAGTTATTTATTTATTTGGGGGTAATTATTCAAATATATAGGTTAACAGCATCCCTAAACTGCATCCTTCTATTTGGAAGGATGAAATGTCAGTGGAATTAATTGTTAAATATTATAAAAAAATGTTGGTTCCAGTTTTATGACTACAGCAGAGTCACATGTTTGCTAGCGGGTTAGGTTGGTGTTGAACCAAGGAACAGTCATCTACTCATATTCAGTGTATAGTAATGTGCTGTCGGTAAGTTTGAAACTTTCATTCACATGGAGTAGTGCGTGAGGTGGGTGCCAACTCTTGTCCACTTATTTATCTTACCATTAACTTATTTACGAGTGTCACTGAGGCAACAACCATTACAGGTTTCCTGTCAGCCTTTATTGCTGGCTGCTTTAAATAACCTCGTTGATATTTTTTGAGCAAACTCCACTTGATCTTGGAGTTCCTCTCTGCTACCTATGGGGAGATACTAAAGGAGGCCTTTTTTAAGCAGTGATTGTAGAAGGACTATTCTAATATCTTAAGTACATTTAGAGTAGTTTTGTCTTACCGACGTTGCCTGTATGGCCAAAGCTTCAGGACCCATTATTTACCTCCTTCGGTGATTATAATGAACCTTTGTTTTTATCCGTGAGGAGTATGTACACAGCAGATTAATCTGCTTTGGCTACTCCAGCAGTACTTGGTCCCCACTTTACTACTCATATCACATCTTGCTACCTGGCCACTGCTATGCAGGTTCTGTAAAAAATTGCACAGGGAGTGAAAAACGAGAAAAGGAGACCCAAACTGTATTGTGTGTTGTTTTGTTTGTGTGTGTGTGTGTGTGTCTGTGTTTGGTTTTTTAAACAAGTAAAGTTTCCACTTACAGCAGTAATTCATAAATGTATCTAATGAATTTTAGTCTCCTTTTTTTCAAGCAGGTTGCACATCTCCCAAATGCACTTAACGCAGAAGCTGTCAGCAGTGCGTCAGTGCTTTTTCTCTAGAGGTCGGCCACTAACACTTGCCTCCCAGGCACAGCACATGGACTTGACTTTGTCCCTGGGCGGGTGAAGCAGGTGTGGGCACTGGTGACAATAACCCTCATCCCTGCAAGTCGGCTTCTTGGCCTCTCTGGTGGACCAGGCCAGTGTGCTTTGCTGCTCGATGCTGCAGCTTTTAAACAGGAATTAGTGGTGGCGGTTGGGAAGCTTTAGGCACGAAGCAGCCTCAATGCATCAGCAGTTTGGTGCGGAGAGGACCACGTAGCAGAGCCTCTTGCCCGCCGCTACCCACGGCGCTGGTGGGGCTGGGGCAGAGCCCACGGGCGCGGGGACCGCTGCTTCCCGGGGGATCCCTGCGGGCCTGGGCTGCCGGTGCGGCTCGTGTCCCGGCACGCAGGTCTGCTCATGCGGAGCGTCAGAACACGCTAATGTCTGAAAGTGCCGCGGAGCAAAAGCTTCTCGAGACTCCTTGCCGCCAGCGGGGGTGGAATCCGCCGAGCTGATTTCTAGCTGCAGCAGCAAAGCCGCCCAGCTGCTGCTTTCTCCAAGTCTTCCGAGTCTCAAGGCCGCG
>JAWLRI010000953.1:45541-92435 GCA_034781795.1 Crypturellus tataupa | reverse complement strand
GCCTAAGTAACTAAAATCTAAGGTCTTGGTTGTTCACACAGAATCCACGTCCCCGATCCTTACATCGTTCTGCAACATGAAAGGTCTCATGGTGACTTTATTTAAGTTGGGTGGTTCGCATGTTTTAAGACTAGCATACATTTGTGAACTCTTTTATGTCTCCTGTGGGTAGCTGTGAGCAGAATACTTGAGTTGTAATTAGGGCAAATGCGCTGTGAAATTCATGAGGAGGCAATAAACATAAACTCGACACTGAAATGTAATGTGCATACGTATTAAGTTTATTATTTTCTAACTATAAGTGCAGCTCAGCTGCGAGCCCCCTCGCTCACTGAGGTTGCTGCAATGCTGGGTCCTCAAAGCAGGGACCTGGAAACATGAGTGCCTGACCCAACAAGAAACTGAAGCTTTTGCAAGCTGTGGATTCTAAAACATTGCTTTTCTGTTGTATCCTTTGAAAAGTTTGAAGCTATAATTATACTTTTTCCCTCTTCTGCTGATTTTTATGGTTTTCCACTTGGCAAATTGTGACTCCTTTCTTAATTTTTTAGTGAAAATTGAAGTTGTAAGATGTTTTCTCTGCTGGTGAGCAACAAGTTAGGTGTGCTCTTTATCCGTGTTTGCTGTCTGTTTGAGTCTGGGTTGGACTACACGACCTCTAGAGGTCCCTTCCAACCTTAAGCGTTCTGTGATAGTGAAGCATCAGGAAACAATATTATTATAAGGCTTCTCTGCACAGGAATTATCATTTAGCTGCTATTTTCTTAAACCTTTTGGTAAGAGAATAGGTAGGTGTGAGAGCTTCGATTTTTAAATTGTCATCTTAAAGATGTTTGCGATAACAATGTTTGCATTGTTAATTCTTTATGTGAATAAGTATTGACAAGTGACTAGCCAAAAAAATATAAAAAAGCTTTAATAACATGACCCTCAAAACATTCCAGGTAACAATGTCGATTAAATAAAATAAGAACTTGATAACTTTTGAAAATATTTCTAAGAGAAACTTTTGAAAATATTTCTAAGAACTTGTTTTTATTTTATTTTTAATAAAATTCCACACAACTCTCCATCAGGCAAGATGCTATACAACACACACAGGAGTCCAAACCAACCTAAAATAGTTTTTTTTTCATGTTAGCAAATCTATGAGAAATGGAAATTCACAAGGAAAAAAATGTGATTTTTTAAAAATACAGGCAGTCTTTTCCATCAGCTGATTTTTCTCCTAGCGGCCCCTCTGCAAAGAGAGGGCTCCCATAGCGGAACCCAGGCTACTGCCGCGGGACGAGGTGCCAAGTGCGCGGGGGCTCGGGCAGCCCCTGCGCCGGCCGCCTCCCGACTGCAGGAGGTCAGTGAAGAAACCCTGGCCCTGTCCTCCGTTGCTCCTAATTTAATTGCTCTCAAGTATTTTAGTTTTGATGATAAACGGTGTCACACACACTCAGTGACTGAAGGAAAGTATTAATATTATATTAATACTCTAGAATAATTCAGAGGGGAAAAAAAAGGAAAATAAAGCATTTCTGCTCTGGGGTGAGTAAACCAGCACAGAAAGGCTTCCATCCTTGTTTTATCCATACTAAACCAACCAAGCGTCTGATGTCTTTTGCTGAGCCCAGAGTCTAGTGCCTGAGCCCAGAGCTGATTTGCACTACGCTAATCTGCCTGTTTCTTCGTGATAGCTGTGGTGTTTGGGGTGTCCGTGCTCTAGCTGGAGCCAACGCTGACGTTCTGTTTTCATTGCCAGTATGTGAATGTCTTTGCTTTTCATAGTGAGGCTTAATGAACATGCCAAAATGCTGCACCGACGTGTTTGCTCTTCCCTTGTTCCTCCCGAGCTTCTCGGGGCTCGTGCCGGGGATGCAGTTAACCCTGTTGCAGAACGCCCTGCCGAGGCGTTCTGGTTGCCGGCTGCGGTGGAGCGGTGGCTCCACTGGAAATGACCAGCAACCAGCAAGCAAGGCCAGGCAAGGAAAGGCTTTTGGGGTGAAAGAGAAGAGCCAAAGGGCTCTGGAGGGATGCGGATGGCTCTGCTCTGCTCGAGCACAGCATTTCCAGGGAGCGATGGCCGTGGCCTATGTGCGGGAGGAAACGAAGTCCGAGTGGTGCCGGCTGCCTGGTCTGCCCGCAGCAAGGCTGGAGGAGGCTTCTCCCTGCCAATCCATTTTTTATTTTGTGAAGTGTAAGGAGAAGTATGCGCTGCAGATAAACATGGGAAGGAGCCTACGGTGCTCGCAAAATTAATTTTGTTGTCATGTTGCATTGCCTGAATCGTAAACAAGGGCACGATGGGTGGTAAATTATGCGGTTTCCCTCCCTTGCCCGTACGGAGGGCAGAGCAAGGCCCCTGTCGGCGGAGGCTCGCGCGGGTCGGGGACGGCTGCCGCGCGGCTGCGTCGGCTCCGAGGACGCGGCGCCGCTGCCGGGGAGCCCCGAGGACGGGGCAGGCACGCGCGTCTCCTCCGCTCCTGCCTGCAGTTCAGCTGCTTTATTTGCCTCCTGGAAACCTCACCCGTCAGACCTTGCATGGCGTTGCTGAAGAGGCTGTGCTGCCTTCACCCCAGGAAGCTGTACGGGTTGCAGCCCTTCAGGCCTGCAAAACATCCGAAGGAGAGAGAGCAGTTTGTGTTTTCCACACTACTCATTTTTATCACTGTAACTTTCCCTGTCAAGGGAGATGGACGTTGTCACCAGCCTCTCTTTAGAAATCCCTGTGCTTTCAGTGCCCAAGGATGAGTAAGTTTCCAGTGAGGATTTGTCCAATATCAAAAAAGAAAGAGGGAGGGAAAAAAAGAAAGTGAAAACAAGAAAGCAGTTGCACTGTATTCCCACAGGGAGAGCACAAAATAAATCTTTCCTTTTGTAGGGAAGGTTCCAGTCTAGGAACTGTCACTGCACAAACAGGCAGTTTCTTTCATTTAATACTGTGTGTAGAGTCGTAATAAAGACAGAATATCCGCACCTCCGCTTGTTGCTTAGACTGCTAACTGTATTTTGCTGTTGTATATAATGGCAGTAAAACAGGATCCAAAGGCCCTGGGCTTTCTGCTTTCCTGTCATAAGCCAGATAGCTACTTTTTTTTGATCCCATCCAATTTTCCCCCCTAATAAATACCAGTTCATAGATACAACTATGTGACAATGGATCTGTTCTGGCAAAGGCTTTTTGATAAAAGCTTTGCCCGTGCTAGAATGGGGGCCCTTTCCCTACCCTGCGCAGCCAGCAGTGCTGGTGCTTGAGGTCTCCCCTTGTAGTACTGCAATTTGGGAGCATTTTCCAGGGCCCAACTGAGTACTCGTGTCCTCTGGACAGCTGGTTACCCTGAGATGTGTCTTTTGCTGCTCTTGGACAAAAAGAAATGTGAAAGGGGAGTTTTGTTTTGGTGTAAAAGGAAAACAAATGTCAAGACTTTAAATGCCAAGCAGAGGTCTTGTTTTGTAGCAGATTTTAATAAGGACAATTGCAGCACAGCAGAAACCTCCCGACTTATCTGAGACTGTTGCCCATCACTGCGTTTCATTAAAATGTCAGAACGGGCAGGTGGAGAGGCGGCTGTTCTGTAGCACGTGGCAAACCTGTGCTGCAAGGAAGGATGTGCTGTGATGAGAAGTACTAACGGCGGGGTCGGTGGCGCTGAGCAGGGTACATGCAGGGCGGTTTGTGTCTTTTGCAGGAGGCAGGTAGGAATTTGCTTCCACGAGCGTGTGCTTCAGCCCGCTTTCCCCTCCTCCGGAACAAGCCTAAGTTCACTTGACTGCTTGCTGTATAAAGCTTATTTGTGGAAAAATGTGTCTGTGGTTGTAAAGCATCAACATTACCCACTTCTCTTTCCTTTAAATATACTGCGAAGCAGAAGCACCCGTCTGCCGTGCCCTGTCACATTCAGTTCCCCTGGCTCTGCGCAGACCGCAAAGCGGGATGGCAAATTCACATTTCCATTTGCAAAAGAGCACCCCTGAGTCATCCCTGCTTCCAGAGCTGCCTGATCCTGTTATCCCGTGCCCTGGCGTGGGAGAGGGGCTGACTCCGTGCCAGACTCGCGGGCTGCAGACACAGTGTCTGTGCAGCGGGCACGCTGCGGCTCAGTGACAAGGGCTGGGTTCTCTGGGCTTTTTGGGGGTCTAAATCCTTAATTCACAGTCTGGTAATTGTTTGTTACAGATAATACTATTTCCCATTTTCTTATGTTTGGGCAGCTATTGCTCTACCTTTTATGTTTTTTCTGAAAAACGCTTTTTAGCAATGAAAAATGGTGCATAGTAGAGTGAAAACCTTAAGGGCTCATTGCAAATCCTCCCCCCCCCCCTCCCCGCCTTTTCTTTTCTCCTCTAATACAAATTTTGCAGGTCCTGTGCATTTACATATGTATCTTGTACTATTGGTGTTCTGGAAAATTATAAAATATTGCATGACTGTAGTTTTGCAGGAGCACACTCTATGGTCCTAGACATGTGTTTGGCCTCCTGGGGCAATGGTGTATATTGCTTAGAAAAGCAATATATGGAATATGGAACATATAGCCCCATCATAGGGAGTAATTCAATTTTGTTCTGACATAGGATTCTTTCTCAACATTTGCACAAGTAAACTCTGCCCAAGGGTGACATCCTGTTTCTTGTGAGAAATCAGGGAAATGGATGCAAATCCTGCACCTCCTCCGCAGACCCCCGAGCTAAACGTGTCCAGCGCTGCACGAGTCCCAGCCCGTGAGTCTCCCCCAGCTGCTCAGGGTGAGGGGCAGGACGGGGGCATCAGCTTTGCAGTTCCCTATTTGCCCTCTGCTCTGTGTTTAAACTCTTGCTTTTCACAGACTCAGTTTCACAAGTTTTCTTTGTTTCTTTCTTTCTTTCCCTGATCTGTGGCACAGACTGCAATCTCTGCCAGTTAAAACGGCATGGAAAAGTCATAAAATAGCCAATTATGGTAACAAAATAAAAAATGATGCAAAGAGAAATTATGCCTTAGAAGTACTCCCTCAAAGGACATTAGTTTATTGTGTATTTGGATACTCTACAGGGAAGTACATAAAGGAATTAAATGTACAGGTTGTGTTATAAAGCTGTGAACTTTAATGACATAAACTCAAAGTGGAGATGTCACAGCAGATGGAGCTGTACAGGGAGAAGCTACTGTACAAATACTTGTATCAGTACCACCAGCTGTCAATATATTTTTGGATTAGTTTACAGAACTCGCTTCCCCAGTTAAGAATAAATGAAGCATAAAGAAGGCTAAGGATTTGTCTTCTCAAAATATATAAATAAAAGGTCACAGAACCTAACTTAATGAGATTGAGATAATTTTTATCACTAATTTTAAACAACTATAATGCTTCCAGTGACTTCAGAAGACACATGCTACTGTACCTGTCTAATACTTGGTACAAGACCTCTTTACGTGGGGTCAACTGTCTTCTGTGAGAAGAACCTGATTAATCTGAAAGGTTTAGAAAGGAGCACAAACCTAGGTATATAGTAATTCCAGTAGGCTTCCTATATTCCTAAGATTGCTTTTATCTATTTCTTTTATTTTTTAATCTAAAAATACTTCACTTTGAATTGTTACCTTTCAGTTTTCTTTCGCCTTTGCAGGGATGCCAAAACCAATTAATGTCCTGTATTCATAAGTGGAAGTTAAACCTTTGGTATTACTGATATCTAGTGCAGATGGTGCGAGTAGAACGCTCAGGGATCTAAGGGATTGTAACCATAGAAAATACTGTGAATGGGGAGGTGGAGGGTGGAGGAGGTTTGCATAAATGTGAAATCAGCTTGATCTAAATCATGGAATATTGAAAGCCCATGACTTGATAGCCAAATTGATAAGGTATATTTTGATATTTTTTACAGGTTATTATATCACATGCAAAGTTAGAATAATCCAGTTTATCAAGCTCCTTTCCAATATATGCTGCAGAACACAGAGCTGTCGTGTGGGGTAAGTCAAATGAGAGATGGGTGATGAAATTATTATGCTGCGGAAATTGTAGCGTCTTTGAAATACATATTATGGAGTGCCTCAGATTTAAGAAACACTGAACATTTAATCTCTATCCTTGACAGAAAAGGAGTAAAAGTAGTAGCTTTTATACAAATAATTGAAACTCTTTTTGCACATAGGAATCCAAATCAGCAATTCACATGAGTTATAATGCAGGTGCACACGTCATGGAAGGACACGGAAAGCAAATATTTGAGTTGGGGTGGGAACAAATTTACTGGATAAGAAATTAAACAGATGTGAAAGATAATTGAGAAGTAAGATTGATTTCATCAGATGTTTCAAAAGCCACTAGCTTGCAACATAGCAATTTCACTTTGGGGAAAAACAAAGGCATCTATAAAAATATATAAGATAATGTGACAAAGGAGAAGAAGAGAAAAGCTGGCAATGAGGTATAAAATAAGAGCCTGAGGAATGTAGAAAATGGATTGGATATGCCAGTGCCATGAGGAGAAATACATAATCAAAGAGCAAAGAATGATGTAGAATATAAGTGTGCGGGGCGGGGAAGAATTCTAGCTCTGCTTCCATCCTGTTTGAGGTTTCTTGCTGCGTGGGAAAGGAAGGTGTGTTGATTATTTTGCTTCTTATGAGGCTAAAAAAAGGTGAACTAGAATTCACTGACAAACACGCTCGCGTCACAGAGCTTCAGGAGAGCGTCTGAAGATCTGTGCAGGCGACTGACACTCGATCGGTTTAGTTCATTCCAGAACTCTGGAAGAATTGCACAAAACTGGAGGAAAACTCATGCTATGCATTTGTGTAGTGCCTCAACACAGAGAGGAAAATGAGTCATTGATCTGGTATGGTTTTTGAATAGCCCATACAGGGTTTGATAATAAAAGACAAAAGAAGGCTATAATAAAAATAATTGCATTGCTGATCACCCAGAAAACAAAGTTCCTTCGAAAGGATCTGTTTGTTCTGTCTGTTCTTATTATATTACAAGTTTGGCTGATGAAGGCAATACTACTGATGTAATTGTTTTTTATAGAATATCTGACCTGATCTGATACTCTTCAGCATTTTGGCTATGAGATTAGAACAGTATCAAATTAATCTGACACGCTGAATAGATTGGCAACTGGCTAGTTGTCAAATCTGTAAATGACTTTTAAGGTAGCGATGACTGTCAAATAAGTGTGTGATCGTTTCTCACATGTTGTAGTATTTTACGTTGTTATCATTGTCAAAATAATTATCAGAAAATAACTGTCAAAGCTGTCATATCACAAAACCAGTCCTGTGTTCAGGACCTGAGGCTCTTGGTGAACCGCAGTGATCAAAGGGGCTGATACCGTGGTTAGATGTTTAAAGAGAAGACTTTGCAGGTGGGAGCAGAGGTCCTTCTCCATGGTTAGCAGTGCTCTCCTGGTGTCATTTGGGGGTGATACTCTCAGGAGTGTCTGAGTAGGGAAATGTTCATCTAATGGCAGCAGAAAAAATAGAAAATCCATTTTACAGAGGGATTTCAGAAACAAAGCAGAACAATGTGTGGATTGTGCTTCATCTTCCACAGTGACGAGTTTGAAATCAGACTTAGATTTTTTTTAAGATGATTGTTAATTTCCGTTTGAATATTAGCTTAACTTTCTTTAAACTATGCTACAATGGTCAAACTCTGGTTTATGTTATTTGAGAGATCAAACTGATCATTAAGAGTAGCCACCTCTACTTTTTATGTAAATGTGAAAATAACAGTAAATCCTGTGACTCATTTTTGCCTGAACAAAGTGAGATTCAGAGCTATGCCGAAGGCAAAATCCCATAAACAGTAAACTGCTAAGTCCATTTTCTTTGATTAAAAAAAAAAAAAAAAGATGCCCTTTCTTCTGACTTGAAGTCAAGACGTAACAATTCTGTTTGCACTCTCTTGTTTCCATGGAAACAGCCATTCTAATTTTAGGTAATATTCTTTACTTCTATATTCCAGTTAGACTTTGTATAAGCCTATGTCATTCTATGGGTGTTTGTTGCACTGTGATCAAGGAAATTAAAAATACATTTGGATAAAATGCATCTACCAGATATGGAGGAAGCAAGTGAATTTTTCCAAAGAGAATGAAAATGATAAATGCAAGGTGTATGAAGAATCTCTGAGAAGCTCTGTGTTCAATTAACTTAATTTTGTTATCACTGGATGTGGCTTAAATATTATTAGAGGAGAAAAAAAAACAGTCTAGCAAGAAACAGATCTCATTTAACTGAGGTGTATAGCTGAGCTCTTTCATCTGGATATTTAAATTGAAAAATAATTAAGTGTCATATGCACTGAAGCAGAGGCTATAGAAATGCAGGGATGGCGCAGCAAGTAGGAAACATGTCTGCCCTTCAGAAACATGATGTCTCTGAAAGCCAGGAGACTTCAGCAGCTTTATAAACATGAACTTACTCAAATAATGTAACTTATTTGTGACAGTCATGTAGCCTATATTAACACAGTGGTGTCGATCTGCTGCACACAGCAGCCTGAGGATTGAAAGTGAGAGGAAATGTATTGTCTCGACTGTCAGGAGGGAATGCAATTGTTTAATCCATAGTCCAAGTTGGGAGCGATATCCCTGCCCTTGCTGAAACGGGAATGGTGTCCTGCATTGTCAGGATGCCGTCTGAAAGACGGTGCTCCCTAAAGGCTGGGGAGATGTGCAAGAGCTCCACAAGTCCCAGTGTTGGGAATGGCTTTCTCCAGGTTAGAAATCAAATAACTGCCCTACAGACATTCCTGGGTGCTCTACTGCTGCTGCTGATGCTCAGAGCTGAGCATTGCCAAGTACATACAATGAGTCTGCAATATCAAGTTCTTAATACTGATTAAAAAAAAAAAAAAAAAAGCTTTATTGAATCCACAAGGAAGAGATGCAGTCTGCACAAGGTATATTCAAGGAGACTCAGTGCCATAAAGAGTAGCTGACCCAGTTAATGGGATCTGGTAATAGCAGGCGGCCTAAAGACATTACTGCCTTTGCATGTGCTGCTTGTTCTTTGGTTCATGGCTGGGCCCCAAACAGCTCTCAGCAACCCTGAGTGTACTCACTCACATGGACTTATCTGAAGTGATAATCTATAGCACTGCATGTCTGTGCGCATTTATATAAGCAAAGCTCCTTCAACTAGTTCTCTAACAACATTAAACAACTGTGCAAAGTGAAATTACAGACATTAAATTGTTAATTATCGTGTGCTCAAACTAATAGTATTCTTGTGGAACTCATTGTCTATATCCTCCCTTGTTTTCTTATTTTAATTGTATTCATGAACTAAGCTGAATTTTATTTATTATTTATTTTGTCTTTGAATTTTATTCTGTGGCATGGATATTTGTGAATAGCAAGCACATTTCTATGTCCTGTGGGAAATACCATGTATTAGAGCATGCATTTGAAAAATGATCTTCACAAGAAAAGTAATAACGCTTCACTTATATTTGCAAATAAGAGCTCTGGGATAACTTTCACAATACACTTTAAGGGAATTAACATAGATCCCCAAAAGCATGTACCAAATTATTATTCTTTTTCTTGAATAAATGTGAGCAACGTGGCTCATTTAGGTTTACATTCATTAAACAGAGTAGTTTAAAAATATTCTAGCTAGAGATTAATTTGTGGTTAGCATATTTGGTGGGAATGTATGAAACTTCCCATTTTCAAAAGTAACTTGAATACTTGAATACTTTGGAGAGTTATTCCCACTTAATAGGAGTCTAGGGTATTTTAAACTGTTTTTTTTTTTTTTACCACTTATACCACGGCAAAATACTTGACTGAAGCAACACCAGGTCTTTCTTAAAGACTTCATTAGAACTTTTCATTAGAATTTCTAGTACTCACTGGCTGATAGACGATCTTTGATCTCTCATCCTGGCTCTTAGCAGTCGTTACAACTTTAAGTGAACTGGCCGCACTCTTACTAAAACCGATTTGTTTTGAACTCACTTTATGGATAAATGTAGCCTACTTTTTTTTTTTTTTTTTCTTTTTTTAGGAATTCCTTATCTTGTTATTGGTTTTTCTTATTTTGAGAATAGACTAAAAAGGAATTTATTGAGACTAATGAAGTAGCTGAATTACTGAGTAATTGAAAGAGAAGCTTTGCGAAAGGAAAAGGAACAGATTGATTTGTATGCTGGAGACGCGCGCCTGAATACGATAGCATCATAGCACCCCAAGCCATTGATTTCTGGCTTAGCTGCAGTAGACCATGCATGTTTTCTTAGCTTTGATGTTGTATCTTCAGAATATATAGTATTTTAAATTTGTTTTTTATGTAGGGTTAAATCTTCATGGTTATATGGAACAAGTATAAGCTAACTATCAAGTATAAGCAAATGAGTAACTGGGGTGAAATCTGCCTTTCAAGAATGAATATCACTCTGCAGGGAAGACAGAATTGGTGAAACCCGATGATGCTTTTCTTGTTTATAGATTTTGTTTGGATTTGAATATGGCGTATGAATGGCACTGAACCAGTACTGATTTTCTTTGATAGAGTAGATTGAAAATAGATCTTAAACAAGCAAAAAAACTCCAATTCCTTCTATTACTTAATCTGCTTGTTCTTATGCCTAGCAATAGGTAAAATAAAAGCAAAATTAAAGACCTTAAATTCTACTTTAGAAAGACAGTTCTCGTTTGTTGAATGAGAACATTGTTAAGATCAAAGTTAGGCACAATTCGAATATAAACATATTGGCTGCTTGTGTTTTATTGTGTTTTCCAATAAATTGTAGGTATAACTTTCACTGTATTTTTTATTTTTTAACAGGAATAGTGAAATAAATTTTACGAAAAGAAACATTGTGTACCCCGCTCAGAAAGCATGAAATGAAATAGCATTAGGAAGGACAGGCTTGCCAGACCCTGAATGACATTATCGTTGTGAGGTGCCTGCTGCACAGGCACTCTTGCCTGACTTACAGACCAAAGAGTATTTCTGTGCTGGCTGCAAAAGCTTACTAGTAAACGCTGGGAATCAGAAAAACTGTTTGCAGAATAGCTGTTTTATTGTGGTTGACCCACATCAGGTGATCCTGGATAGATTTTACTTGCAATCTAAAAGAAGAAAATAGTTCTTAGGCACCAGCTTGTATTGAGAGCTTCCCAGAGAGCTCAAGCCAGCCTGTTATGTTTGAATAGTTTGCTGTTATTTTGTTTGCAGTTCTAAATAGGAAGGTAGAAGTGAGAAGCAGGCAATACTTTACCAAAGAGCAGAATGGCGGGTTGTTGCTTTACTCTTCGTTGCATTATGTCTCGATCACCGTAGCGCCGAGGGGGGTGACGCTGGATGCCAGGCTGGTGCAGACCCTGGTGCTGCTCGTGGCCCTGCTCGCCAGCTGTGGCATCAATAGGATGCAGATATGAAAGCTTGAAATCTTAAGCTGTGTCAGAGGAGGATTTCAACTCAAACATCTTATTTTTATTTTTTGTCCTGTAGGGCGATTAAGATGATGTCTGCTTCCGAGACATATTTTAGGTAATTTATTTATAGCTGATTGTGGGCCAGGTAAGTAAATACATGCAAGATAGTTGTGTGGGTTTGTTTTTTCCCACTGTGATTTGAAAATCTAAGCTCTGGGTGACATCTTCAAAGCTCTCAGGTGTCTGTGTCTGCTAAAACAATAGATTTAATATAGGTGCTTGTCTTCCCTGCAGATACATAAGCACACACTTGTAATGTTACTCGGCCCCGGTACTGGGGCTCTTCTGAGCCCCCAGTAGCAGCCAACGTCTGCCGCAGCCTTTCAGCTCTCATCCTCGCCTGTGGAGCAAACAGACGCCTTTTAATCCTATTTAACTATTCATTAGGGTCTGCTCACATGTATTTATGTCGATGAAAGGCAGGATGGAGCTATCTGCTTATTTTCCATTTTGGGGATTTTTTTGCAATCAATTTGTGCTTCTCCGTGGAGTAATCTTGTATGAAAGTTGATGGCAGATTTATCCGGAACAGAAGTGAATAAGAACTGCGTGCTTTGGCCAAAGCAAAATTATTAACAGTAATCTGCTTAATACTGACAAGACTTTATTACCAAAGTAATGCCATAGTATTTAACTGAATGTCCACTCATGGGTTTGAATTCCTATTGCCCATTCCCAGGGTTCTGGAATTGTTTTCCATTTTCATAGTCGCTACTTGGAGTCGTTTGCCTCAAAATAGACTGTGTAGGTAGCAGAGTTAGTGTTAGACAGAAACAGTCCCAGAGGAGCACTTAAGTGATTCTGATTTTCCCCTTTCTAATCTTTCTGGGGATGCAGAGGGGCTCCCTGTTGTATCACTGAATGACTATTTCCTTCTTCCTAAGTGCTCCATATGTAGTAGGAGGAAACAAGAATTGCCCTAATTGCTCATCATTTGTGTCTCGGAAGAATTGAGTATTTTGCTATAAAAATCCATATTCAGTATATACATTTTCTTTTTTATTTCAAATATTCATCCTTCATCCCAAACATATCAGTTATAGCTCTTTGGGGAGTGCCACGAATTTGTTTCCTGGTGGAGAAATCACCAGAGTGTGTTCATCTTAAATGAAGACTAGAGTTTTGCAGCTGATTGAACATGAGGGAAAATTCATATTAATTAGCTATCATTTTCCCAAACTAATTTCACAGAAAATTATCTTAAACCTACACAATAACATGCATCTATTTAAATCTCCATAGGGTTGTTAGGCTGATAAATATTTTAGGAGTAAGGTCTTAGCATCAGTGCTAACACCTTTCTTGCATGCATAATACAGCAATAAATCCCAAGTTTTGACTATGCCAAGTTAGTGGGAGCAGATCCATGGCACAGGATTTAGAGCAAGGGAGCTCTGAGCTTTGAAGTATTTTGGTCCTGCTCCAGGTCAAGTGCATGAATCTCCTTGTGCTGCAGTGTTGTTGGGATGAAGACTGGCAGTGCTGCTGCCATGAGGGGCCTGCACGTTTAGTCTGAATTTGCATTGTGGTTAACTGCTCCTGTGGAATGGACTCACTGTATCAAGGGCCCTTCTGTGCTCCAGGCTCTCTCTGATAGTTGATTTTTTGGGGGAAATCCCTTGCAAGGAGTCGCACTGCCATGCGGCTCGGATGAGTCTGTGTCACATGTGATGCCTCTTGCCTCCTGGTCGCTTGATTTTTCTTCCTTTCTTCATATCAGATTATTGAGAATCTGCAGGGAGATATTCACTTTCTCTCCCCCTGCCTCTGAAGAGTCCTCCCAGCTCCAGCAGGAAGCATGAAGTGTACGTCTGGTTTCTAATCGTTGCGTTAAGGAACATTCAAAGCAATGGCTGTAAGTGTCTAAGAACTGCAGTTACCCCCAGGGTTTTGTGTTTCTGGTACTAAACTGCTGCATTTGTCTGGGAGCTTTAGCAGCATTATCGTGTACATACGTTGATGCTTTTTAGCTAACATGATATAGGTCATATGGGGAAAAATATATATATATACATAAACTACATGGGTAGGTTGTTCTGGGTTTTGCTTTTATCTTTTCCCCTGATCAGAAGAGAGTCTTGTGGGTTTTATAGTGTGCTACCCATGGTTTGAACAAAGAGACTGAGTTTATTAATGGACATGCACAGGACCCACTAAATACTGTAGTGTTAATTAGACCTCTTCTTTCTAATATGCTAATTGCAGGATCAAATTGGGCCCCTCAGATCTCAGCACCTCTGGTTTGTGAGGGCAGCCCAGATTTAAGCAGCTGCCTGGAACTGCAGCTGCAGGTAGCCCTGGCAGTAGAAGGGAATTGTATAGAAATGATGTGCATGCTCAAAAAAAAAAAAAAAAACCAAAAACAGAAAAAGGCCATAGTCAAGATTCAGAGGTGTCTTGGAGATGAAAAGTGATTTGCAACTTTGGTTTGCTTTTAAGACTTTAAAAAAATAAAGCAAACATCCCAAACCCTAGGCAGCACGGAAGGAAATAATTAAAGCCAGAGTTAGTCATCATGCAACAGTAATTATATAATTATACAACAGGGATTTGGCTGATGCTTTCTCTGGAGGCCAAACAGTGGCATCCCACAGACAAATGTGTGCACCTTTCAGAAACGGTGCAAGAAACTGCTCCACTTCTGTCCCAGGGTGTTTCGATGGCAAAGCTGTTTAAATGCTTTGTTTTTTGACTGCTGTGGGAACAAACATAATTATTACAGCTATAGGTGGCTACCTTCTTCTTTTGGCACATACAGTCTCTGACACCCACAGCACACAATATTTTTATGTAGATGAACTCTGCTGTTGGGGATACGTTGAAGAAAAGCAAAGAAAAATCCTTACCATACTTGTTTAATTAGCTAATCTTAATATTTGCAGTCAGCAAGCGAGGTTTGTGTAGTATCTATGTGAACAACATCAACATCTCAGCATAGTTTTTCACTTCCTAACGATTTCTGGATTGAGTAAGGATATTGTTGCATATTGGCATCTCTATTACATAACACTTGTGAAGCTCTATGAGAGTACACTGTTCTGTGTCAAGGTGAAGCAAGTGGGTGAACTGAAATAAGACTTTAAAACTCTTAAGTTTAATTTTGAGAAATAAGTGAACCTTTTATGTAGATAGACTGTTACTGTGATTGTTGGTCCTGAATTTTTCTCACATTTTAATTTAGTTTCAACTTTTATTCATTGCATCGAAAGCACTAAAATATCTACTAGATAGAAATCACTGAAAATCATCAACAGGAAGATGTGAGATTAGTGCTGGATTTGAGAGGTTTAGAAGGTTTAGCTGGGGGATTGTTATACCTAGAGGTACTGCAGGTTGGAATTAGTTTGCCTCGGTATTCTCAAAGATGAAAGAAAGAAATCCCAGCGCTTCAGCATTCTTGTTAATTTCATATGACAGTAATTGCTTGTAAGGGTGTAATGGGAGATAAGTCTGATCCAAAACCTCACATGTGATCTTTGAGAAAATTTGCATACGAGTCCAAAGTTTTGTTTCTGTTTCAGCTGTACTTACGGACCACAAAAGCTGTGGTAGTTTGGTGGCTTTCGGGGTTAGAGATGATACAAAAGCCTGTCAAGAGGCTCCTGGAAGATCTGTAGAGGTGAAAAAGTTGAAACAAACTGAAAAGAATTTTGTGGTGGTGTTGTCTTGCTTTTCTATATATTTATGTGGCTAGGGGAAAAAAAGCCATTCATTTGATTTGTTAATGAAATAGGAAGATATTTCTTAGGAGAACATGTGTGTTAAAAATACCTTGCCTCTAAAAACAAAACTTTCATTTTGGGGTCTCTTAATTACCTTTAAAACAAGCCTTCATTTGGTTTCTTTGCAGTCATCACTCAATCACAGCAAGAGACTGTACCGGATCTGTCTCATGCTGCTTCGGTACGTTGCTCTGTCATGGATGTCCTTATTGCTGTGCTTGACTTCTGGCCTTGTCCCTGCCAACCCACGTGAGACGTGGTGCCATTCCAGCACAGCATATTGACTGCTCTGTCATCTTGTCCTGCTTGGATAAATTTAGAACTGTTTAGGACTCCCACAGGGTTCACTCGTGCCTGTTCCTGTGGTTCTGCATTGCATCCTGCCTTTCACGGGGCACAGATTTGTTTTCTAAAGCGCGTAAGATCCATGAGTGTTGCAAGTCTGCCTGCTCCCCAGAGTGCTGAGCCTCCCCTTGCGGGACTAAGGGCCGAGTTTGAATGTACAACGTGCTGTTCTCAGGAATATTGGTACAAATAACCAGAACTCCTCGATGGTGCTGCCTGCTGCCAGTGGCATTCACCTCATTTACGCTACTTTGGAGGGGAAACTTAAAATACAAACAGAAACCATTCATGGAGCTTATACTGAAATTCTTCATTATCATAACGTGTGTCATGGAAACATGTCAGGTGTAAGGAAAGTGGGACCTCCTAAAATTCTCACAGCAATCCCATCATTTTTTTTACTGAGTTGATTGGATTTTATGTAGAAACAACAAAATATTTGCTTGCTGTTACAATATCTCCCTCATTTTGAAATATTTCAATCATAGCAGACTGTTTAGTGTTAAGGAGTGCAAGAGCTTTCTACTCATTAATGCATTAATTTATGTAAACTGAATGACAGTACAGATGCATTTACTGTTTACTCTCTAACCTAGGAACAAATGAAATGCTATTTGGAGGTCAGGATTTTTTTGGGCACATATAAACATAGTGCTTGACTATGAGACAAATATTTCTTTGTGCTTTTGATATACAGCTTTTTTGGATAACATAGATGAGAGGTTTCAAAGCACGAATAAAATTGCCATGTGTTTGGTCCACATAAAATTACTCTGTAGTTTGGCAGCATAAAGAGCTGATTGAATGGTGCACAGTAGTCTGTGAGAACAGTACAAGCGTGGTTCATGCCGTATGTTCTATAGAAGCTTGATTGAATGTTTACAAATTATGCCTCACATAGTGAAGCCTATTTGAAAGCCTCTGTGCAGCTGTTATAAGAGAAAAAGTGGGAGAAATAAGAAGAGAGCAAATGAATAGTGAAGTGGAAAAAAAATCATATATACTTTTTTACAGTTTAGCCATGGCCCTCTGAAGGACTTGGGTGTTCTCTGAGCAGCAGGGATATGACTGTCAGAGATGAGATCTCCTGAGAAAGACTGCTTTCCTAGAGCATAAAAAGTAGCATATCACTGGGCCTTTTCTCGATCCATTGAATTTTCCAAGCAATTGCCATCTTTTCCCCTAAAAAATATTTTAATTATTTTGAGTGAAACATTGTGCATCCAGCTTTGCTAATATTACCTTTCCTTATTTTTATCACTGAAGAACAGTATCACCTGTGTTCTAGCTTTTGTGCATCATGAGCTAGAGCTACAGCCCAGTGAAGTCAGCTCTTGGTTGATTTGGGGGGAACCAAAACCAGCTGCATTCAATTTCTAACTTCAGTGGTAGGAATATTTAGGAGTTAATGCTCTGAGGTAAGTCTGATTGATTGATTTATTTTTATACCAGATTCAAGGAAAATTTAGGTGCTGAACAAATAAGAGCTCTAAATTCCCTGCACTCTTCTGTGCTAATGGATGAATACTGTGATGCAGAAGAAGGTAAAAGATCATTATGGTTCAAAACACATTGCATCTTTACACCCAATTACAGCAAGATTACGAAATTGCATGAATCAGTCCATCAGCCAAGTTTTAGAATATTCAGCTGCCTGTTTGAAATTGCGGTGCTGCACAGGATAGCAGTGACCTGTAGAGCTTCTTGCACAGGACCCAGGTGTGTGGTAGCTTGGGAATGGCTAATTTCAGCCACCCTCTGAACTGGTGGGATTCTGTATCTTGTACCAGTGATTTTAAAATGGTTGTCCCAAGTAATGCAGAAATTGCATGGTAGGCAACTAGTCAAAAACAGAGAAACAAATTGTGAATATTTCTGTGAACAAATGTGCATATCCAGTTTGGATTTCCACAGACAGTGCTGCTGCAGGCACATATTAAAACCCAAGGGCCAAAGTAGTGAACTGTGGACAGGGAACTGAGCTGCTTGGGAACAGGGATCTTTCCAGGCTGACCGGTGAAAATACTAATTTCCAACTGTGGGAAGAATTAATGAAAGATCTTAGATGATAATTAATGCAAAATCCTAGATGCTATTATTCCTTTAATCCAGCAGTATCTGCCAGTATGCAAACCATAAGAGTTACTGGACATAATCTGTGTTCAGACACAGGTGCCTTATTGCTGTTGTTAAGTCTTATTAACATTTTATTTAATAAAAAATTACCTATGCAACTCAGTGAGTAACTTCTGAGTGTGTTAATAGCCAAGAGAGTCTCAGCACTATTGAACTTCTCTATATTCATGGGCCTGATTTAATTAAGAATTTGAAACTAGACTTAGTCTTGTATCTGTTTGAATAAAGAAGTCTATTAAGGGATATGTTTTTATTGCGTTCATATCTCACAGCTAATTAATAAGTACCTTCATAGACATTATAATAATAAGAAGAGTCACGTGTCTGTAGAAATCTTTACTGGTTTGCTTCTAGATTTAATCCTGCTTGTAAAGTCTCTTCCCTCCATGGGACTGAGAAATGAGACATTCAATAAACCCAGAAAAGGCTACAGTGAAATTTATACTTCTTAGCAACCCCCTACATTTGTCTCACAGAATTACCACTTTTGTGCTATTCCTTTTCTTTTGCCAATTCATAACTCCTTACCTGTCTCCTCTATTTCTAGTCTGGTCTAATTCCCATTTCTTTTTTATTTAAGTTTTCTTTTTTAATTATTTCTGTAAGGTTGATATTCTTTCCTTTAATAGGTCCATAAAATTACACCCATGAGTTTGAATAATCCTTGCGCTTTTATGTCTATAACTATTAGAAAAACACAGTTAGATGTTAGAATTATACTTCCATGTCTGAGCTGAGGCTATTTTGAGCTTCTGTGGGATGAAGATAAATTACCTACCTTGCTTTAAGATTATTTTGAGCATTTCGCTTTTGCCAGTGACTCTGGTAACAATCATCCCAACCACACACAGTCTTGTAATACATTTGGAAGATAAAATGTAGAGAGTTTAACGTCAGATTGTGCTAAAACATTTTGTGCATTTTTTTTCTTTTTTTTTAAAATTTGTCTTTTGAGCAGACTCCTCATTATAGTTTATTTTTCTGTCAGCTGATTGGCAAAGATAACCAAGTGTGCTGGCTTGAAACACTTGTGGGTAACACATTAACATAGAGTGTAATTTTAGGAATTGCCCCAGTGTAGTTGAGCAGGGAGTTATTAATTCTCACATAGGACATGAGCTAATTTATTTGCAGGTTCTTTCCCTTTGGGCTTCTGTCAAGCAGTTAAAGGTGTCTGTAAACCAAGCTGGAATATTCCCTGTGTCTGGTACTGTCAAAAGATAGTGAGAATTTTATGGTGGGCTGAAGGTCCATGACTCCGATTTCCAATGTCCTTCCTAACGGATTGTTCTGGAGTCTTATTTACATTCAACATAGATAATCTATCCTTTAATTGTTTATAAATAATCAGAATTATCTGGTGTGACGTTTGCATATAATTGCTTAGACTGCTGTACACATTTTATGTTGTTTATAAAAAGTGCTGAGAGGAGAATTAGGTCCTTAGTGTTTAACATCTTAGCATCTCTCACACGTGTTGAGAAAAGTGTTCCGTAACTTGCTGCATGTTTCAAAATTTGAGCGTTTTAAAGAAACGGATTAACCCGTGGACAGTGTGTGTGACGTTTCCTAGTGCTACCAGCACACCATGCTTATTCCCGCTTCTCTTGCTCAGGGCAGTTCTCTAGCGAGCGGGCTGTGCCCCGGCTCTCGTGGCAGCTCCCGCTGTGCTTTACAGAAGGTTCTGGAAGTTCCTGCCTCAGCAAACAGGTCCCTCGCGCTCTGCCCTTCACAGTGGAATCACTGACGTTTGGTCTCGCCAGGCTTTCACGTTGTTCAAGGGATGAACTGCCTGGGAAGCAGCGATGAATGAGCCTTTTAGCTTTTGGTGAGTCTCGCCAGCATAAAGAAACATCGTTTCCTATTTAATTGCTATCTATAATTACACAAATGAGCTTTTGCTGCTGTGTTCAAGATTTCTTCATTTTAGAGAAGCTTTCTTTGATGCAGCTTCCTAGATACTTCGGCTGGTGTGAGTGGGGAGGGCGCTGGAGTAACAATTTCTCCAAGCGAATCTCCCATCTCTGGGTTGCAAGTGGCAAGACCTGACGGCGCTGGCTGTGAGGCAGGGCAGGCCTGGTGTTTTACTCGCCATTGCTGAGGCCTCAGCAAGGCAGAGGGACATTTTGGATCCGTGTCATACCTTGGGCAGAGAGCAAGAGGCAGGAATAGTGATTTTGCATGGTGATTTTGTACTGCACGGAGGCCCTTGCGTGGGTGAGCAAGCCAGAGCAGGGCTCCTCTCCCCGCAGCTGCCGCGCTTCCCCGCGCCTTCCTGCTGCCTTAAATAATTCCAGAACACTGTCAGAAATAATTAGTATGGAAAGGTCACTGGTGGTTTCCACTTAATTAGTTCAGTAAACATTGTTTAAAGAGAAGCCTGGAGGGCTCCTGCGACATAAGAGAGTCCAAGGAAAAGGGGCTGTGCCGTGAGCAGAGGTCCGGTTCTGAGCTGTAGGAGCTGGAAAGCCACCCTGAAGCCTTCGTGGTGCTGCCGCCCCTGCTGGAGCCGAGCTGGGGCTGAGACCCCTGTGAAGGACGGGGCCGCAGGAGGGTCCCCGTTGCTGCTGGAGGTATGTGAGCGTCTGCCCAAAGATGCTCTGGGTGCCCAGCACGGAGCTGTCTGTAGCAGCTTGGGCAGAAGCTGCCCTACTCCTGCTGTCTAAATCCATCAAACACCAGTAGTTTTAATCTGGGAATGGGTGGGAACTCACTGTGTCCTGCAGAACTGAGTTTGCATTTCTTGCGTAAACAATAGACTCATATTTTCGTTAGGGTCTATCACTTCTACATTCCTCAAGAGAATTCTTCTTTAAGACTATTTTAGAGAAATTACATGGTGGAATATCCATATTCTTTAATGATTTTTTGTGGTTTTGTCTGCGTAATGAAAGGTCATCGGGTTAGAGGAAACTGCTGTGATCACTTTATGACTTTTCTGGCGTAGTTATTCTAGGTATCTGTGATAAATATAGTTATCTAGTAATCAATTTGAAGTGCAGTGATGTGCCTAGATCTTTTCTATCCTTTTTTCACCTATACAGATGCAATGACCTTCCTATATTTCTGCAAAGTCCTGTCAATACCTTCAATTAGAGCGAGGAGAGAAATGTGCATGCCAGGTTATAATCAAATGTTTACCATGTTTTTGGAAGGTATTTGCAGACTTTGATCCTGAGACTGCTGAACAAATATATATGAACTAAAGCAGGTAAATTTAGTGGTGTTATAGTGCCGAAACACTAAGACAGGAACAGAATCAGGAATAGAATTCAAAAATCCTGGCTCTCAGGTTAGCATTCAAACACTCCAGGGTGCTACTTTTCACTGGTTGGGGCTTTTATTCTACCTGGTAATTCAGGTGTTAATCCGTGGGAAATAACTTGCAACTGAGGCGTTCTTCTTTTGATTAAAATCCATTAGGAAGGATAATCAGGAGCAGTTTATAGAAATTGATCTTGTCTGTCAGTCTTTATAGTGCCAAATTTCATCAATGCACACGAGAAAAGCTGGAGATTAAAACTTCCTAGAGTATGGAAACAGCTGAGATCCCTCAGTGGCATAGATAAGTTTTACCTTTAATTTCTATTCTACCTTGTCTATCAATACTATTAATGCTCCTCTTCTATAGTCACTGATATTCTTGTGTAGTAGCAGTGCAATGTTGTCTTGTTTGGATGAGGAATAACGAAACGTGAATCTTATAGGCACATAAATGAGCTGGTTCTTCTGCTAACAGATACTCGCTTGTACGGAGTTGTTAGCAGTCATATGCTTTATACTGTGGAAATTCTCAGTTCTGTTTATGCATGTGGTTAGTGAAGTGCAACTCCCTTATCTGACTAGTGCAGATGTGGCTAGAAGAATGATATGCTTGCCTCTCAAACAGGCCTTTTCCTTTTTCTTTTCCTTCATTCTTTTTGAAACTAAGGAGGTTTATTTTGTTAATGTTAATAGTCACAAAAGGTCTGTGCAGAGACAGGATGGGTTGCTGTACACTCGTATGGGCAGCTCTGTTGGTATTCATGGTGCTTCATCCTTTACAAGAGACTGCTCTAGAAAGGTATCGCCTGGTGTGCAGATGAGTCATGCAAACTGTAAGGTCAAAATTTAACTTCAATCTTTTTTTAATCCCAGAATAATGTTTTGTGTGGAAAGCTTCTGCTTTGGAAGATTTGGGGTTCTTTGTTTCTCTTATTTTAATCACAAACTTCGGAAGGGCTGGTGCTTATGACAGCAACTTTGGCTGTCATGAAACGGTCAAGGTGGTGCTGCCGCTGAAGGCAAAAGTCCATTTCTGGATGCCGTGGTGCACCCACCACTGAACGTAACATTTTTTGAGGTCCTACCCTTTCTGTCCTCCTGGATCTCACTCTGGAGCCATTAGTTCTCCCAATGTGTCACGTGGAAAGCCAAATACAAGCGTGTAGGCAGTGATCGTCTGTATTGTGACACCCACGTATCTGTACAGATCTGATCTGAATTTTCTGCTTGTCTTCAGTGTTTGCTGTATTCTGCAGGGCAAATTACTCGCTGTTGCAGAGGATGATGTGCTGCACGTCAGCAAAATAGGCCCTTCTGATTTGCAATCTGCATGTCAGTTTTAAATAGAAAGGCTCAGCTCATTGCCACTACATCCTGGTAGTTAAATTAGAGGGGAGTCTGACTCAAAGCTTTTAAGGAAGCTAAGGGAGCACAGAGGACTAAACACCATTTTTTGTTGCCAGCGCTGTTTAAATAGCTTGAATTGATGCACAGAAGGATTTCAGAGTTGAGGACTAAGGAATCTTTCCTAAATGCAGTAGAGCTGCTCTGTAGAAGTCACTGCAGTATCACACTGCAAACGTGCTGTTCAGCACCAGGAAATGTCCAGGAAAGCAATCAGGTTTGTCCTTCTTAGTCCTCATTTCCTAAATGTCTTCTCGATGTGACCATACGCACGTAGCTGCTGTGCCCAGGGCAAGTGGCACTCAGGTGCTTGGATATCCCACCCGCTTTAGCAGCAGAGCCACACGCTGCCTGCGACCTGGAAGATGTGAAGGAGGACTCAGGACTGTCGCAGAATGTTGTTTTCTCAGCAGTGAATGGGCACAACAGATCTTAAGATGCCTCACTAGTCATATAAATAAAATATGACTTGGGACAGTTGCCTAAAGATGCAGATGCAGAACTATTTTTTATTAAAAATTGTTTAGCTTTGGTACAAAGCTCTTAAGGAGAGTCTTGCTCCCATGGTTCTACTGGTTGTGAGGTGCCTGAGCTGGTTTAGGTGGTTTAGTTGCCTTTGAACATCTCTGAAAGAAAGGCCCCTAGCCCCTTAGTTGCCCATTCAATCTTTAGTTGCCTTTCCTCCCTAAAAGAATGCCTGCTAGGATGAGTATATTGAAAATATGGACTCCTGTTCCTCAGAGTCTTTACAAGTGTGGATTGCAGGAGTATTTTTGAAGCCTAACAGTGGCAAGTTGCACTGCAGTGTTCTTTGCTGGCTTTATGGACAGTGAAAGCTTCCTCATAACGTGCCTTGAGCAGAGGTCTCTGTGCCGTTGTGAACACAACCAGCACGCGGTTCCGCCCCGTGGCCCGCGTGAAGCTGTCGCTGTTGTTGATGCACTGACAAAGCACGGGCTGTACTGGGAGGCAGGCTTGTTTTTGGTCCTTCATGGTAGGATGCCCTTATTTTCCATATACAAAGTCAAGTGTGTATGCAGATATTGACTCTTGTTTGTATATGATGGATGATATACCTCTGGAAAAGCAGTGTTTATTTTGGGTTTGATATGAAATTGGATTGTGTTGGCAAAAATGGCTCCTTTTTGTGTTTCTAGTTGTGTGTCTGATGACAAAATAGAATCCTGTCAAATGCCTCTACACCTGCTTTGTAGAACAAGGGTGTGAGGTACATTGGTAATGGAGCGGAAGAATGAAAAGTAAAATATACTTGAAAGCAGATAAAGCCTTGGGTTGTGTAAACAGACATTTCTGATCTCCTGCTTTTTAACTTTAACAAACAAAAACCAGATATAATCCTTTTTTCCATCAAAAAGGGCAGCTGTTGAGGGAAGTAACACAAGTGTCGTCTACTTGAACTTACAGAAGTCTTTGTGTCTGTTCTCAGGCAATGCTTGTGTCTTCTAAAAGAACTCTAGGTTATCATTCTAGGTATGATTTAAAGTGTCACGTAGCCTTCTTTGAAATCATGAATGAGAGTAGCTGGGAAAATTCACTTTAGAAATTCTATAAGGAATTTTATCATTTGTGTCTCTGTGGATTATTTTTGTTTTGGTGAATAACATTGGTTAATGGCCAAATATTTAAGATTTATATGTTTATTAACTTGGTATACGGGCATAAAAAATCAGAATATGACAAGATTTGACAAAGTGCTTTAATGAGTCAGTGTTTCCAAAGATACTTATTCAAGAAATGGGTATCTTGTAAACTTCACTGAGGACAAATAAACCTCTAAATTAAGTTCGAATCCCACAGTTTCACTTTAATCCATCTCTATATTCCAGCTAGGAAGAGCACTGCCAGTGACCGCACAGCAGCAGCGACTGTCGTGGTTAAGGGGAACAAGTCTGTGTATCAGTGGAGCAGTGACTCTTCCAGAACACATTGTTAAATGAATTGGAAACAATTAACTACAAAGTTCATAATGTTCCAAATAATACTGCATACAGCAAGGCTGAGTGAGATGCAGATGTCATCTTTTGCTAAACAAATGAAATAATTACTCAGGTATGCAAAAACCTGATTATTTTCTTGCAGAATGAGTCTGAAATCGTGCTGACAGCTCACCCCAGATCCTGATAATTGCAGTGTTCCTCATATCAGATTGCTCTGGAGAGTGGTGTCTGAGACTGTATTGATTTCCTTTCTGAGCAAAAATGGACCTAATTATCTACAGCCTGTGCAAGGCACTAGATAAATGTTAAATATTAGGGAGCTAGAAAATTATTAAGGTGAACAAGGGCAACTGAAAAAAATATATTCTAATGAACCCATTTTTCAGGTTTTAGTATTTGACTGGATTTCTTGGCGTATTTGTTTGATTATTGTTGCTTTGAGTAGGATGAGTTATCGTCTGATTAGACCATTTTCAGTAGAATGCTCTGCATTACTTTTGATGATTGTCATAATTTTTTGTAGTGTCATGTAATGCAGTATAGACTTCTGTGAAATAAATTAATCTATAGTGTTGGGTAAAGCAGAAGAGTTTCAGAAACAATTCAGTCTCTTTCTTGTGTTTCTTAGAGTGTAGAAGTGATTTTATGTCCATACAGTTGGAGAACAATAACGATCTGGACTCGTAAGGCTAAATGAGCAATCTCGAACCATCTTGTAAATTAATGGAAAAGGTTCCAACCTCTTTTCCTAACCATTTCTACAGCTTCTTCACTAAGTATAGTGAAATCTGGGGTGTTGAAGGTGTAAAGGTCAGGTCTAAACTCTCGAATGATCTCGTCTGCCTCCTTCCCTGTCTGCATGGGCCAAAGCACCTGTGATGCCCAGCAGTTCTCTCTGACGAGAGCTCTGAGGAAGCATGTCTGGGTTATTTATGGAGCGCTGTGCTTCACTGAGGAAAACACACTAACATTTACTTTCCAGTCCTGCAGGCATTGTCAGCTGTGTTTAATGATAAACACATGAAAAACGTCATTGCCTTCAGTGCAAATACTTGGGTTTTTTTAAGAATAAACGCAGGCCAGAGTATTTGTGACATCAAGGCTTTACAGAAATACGTTAAAAAGATGAAGTCTGAGATTTTTCCTAGTAGTGTGAACTGCTTTAAAGCTGGTCAGATACTCTGGGAATATTCCTGTAAGGAATCATAGATGCTTTTTATTTGTTATGCAAATCATTTTGCATATCTAGCAAAGAAAAAAAAAAAAAGCCTTTTTAAACTTCATTTTATTGCTGAAATGGTCCTGAAACTGAAAATTGATGTGCAGGGAGAGCTTAATTTTAGGCTTTGGTGTTAGCCTCTGGATGACACATGGAAGCTGCGCTCGCTCATTGTTTGGATCCCTGCTGGAAAAGTCCCTGCAGGAGCCTTAAGGAAGGCCTGGCCTGGGACAAGCCGCGGTGTGTGAGCTTGACCCTGCCGGCAGCAGGGTCGGGCCGTGCTCGGGCTGCCGTGTTTGCCCGCAGGAGATGCGAGATGCGGCCGAGCTGGGTGCGCAGCCCGAGCTGCTGCCATTCGCGTGGCAGGAAGGGGCAGCCCTCCTGCACGTAGGCTCCTCCCTAGCGTGGACCTGGTGCGGTTTTTGGGTGTCTCAGTGAAGGGATTGGAGTCTAGGCATCTGCTTGCCCTGCAATATATTGAAATGAGCAAAAAATAGCACTTTTTTTCATCAGAAGCCAGGTTACCGTAGAGCCAAATTGCTTGCTTGCTTCTTCCTGAGCAGGAATAAAACTCCCCATGACCTGGGCCTTGGAAGTCTCTAGCACAGAAGGTGTCAGCCCGCTGCAGGAGGTGCACGGGAGGACGTGTGTGGAGGGGACGGGGCTGTCACAGCTGCAGGGCGCCCCAGCAGGTGCCTGCAGAGCCCTGCGCGCAGCAGGGCGCCTGCTCTGTCACCTCGCATTTGTGTCCCTGTGCAACGGCAAGGGTTTCTCGACGTCAGAGCTACCAGGAACCCAGTGCTCTTCTCCTCTGCCTCTCTTCCTCCCCTCACGATTTCTATCTCCCCTTGCTCTTTCTGCCCTCACTGCCTGTGTGATGCTTCTCCAGAGAGCTTTTCCAAGCCCTTTGGGCTGTCACTTCTGCTTTGGAGAGCGGAGGGACAGACACGGAGAGGCCAGAGTTGCAAAAATGCTCTGCTTGCTGTGTGTCTTTTGGGGGTCTGGCTTTGATCCTGGAAATATTTTGTTGCACTGCTTCAAAATACCTCTTCTGATAGTAGCGTATAAAGTGTGAAAGGGATTTATTTTTGCTTAATGCAAGGTTAGGCAGCCAAGTACTCTCCTCTGTGCCATGTAATGATGAATATTGTATAAAATTCTGTTATTGATGCTCTCCTGATGGTGAAAGTGAATACAGAAAGGTTTTTTGTGTTCGCTGACAGACTTTTAAATGTTGGTAAACTGCTCCCTGTATATAAAGCTGAAATGGAACTGGTAGAAAAAATGTGTATGTGTCTATATGTGTGTGTGTGTGTGTGTATATATTTATGAGAGGCAATTACAGGTTCGCACATCGTGCTGAGACATCTGTGGGACACAGTTGCTGCTTGTTTTTAATGCCTTTTCCATTCTGATTTTACTTTGCTGACTAAAATAGATGTCTTCATTATATATGTGTTGCATTTATTGTTTAAATATGATAATTAGAAGTCAAATCCTGTGCAGAATTTTTGAATCAAAACAGTTTAAGAAATACATAAAAGAAAATTGTAAATGTCTGTTTTCTCAGTTGCCAACTCATACTAATGTCAAGGTCAGAAAATCCCTGCAGATACGTTCGCTCCCCTAGATCCTGATTAGAATTACAGTTTGACTTGCTGGTGTGTGCATGCCATGTCCTCTAGCTAGTTGGAGTGAAATTTAATTTTAAATATATTATAAAAAATATATAGAACTGAATGTGTAAGTGGTGTGTGTGAACTTCAGAAAAGCTGCCCTCCCTTCCAGGGCTGCAGTGGATGCTGGGCTGCTTAATTATTTAAAAAATACTGGCTGTACTTAGTTGTTAAATTGAAGTGTACCTTGAATTGATCTGACTTAAAGATTGTACTACTAGATTCAGCCTCTGAAAAATGGCTGAAGGATTTATTGCATTTATTTTGAAACCAGTAGCATTATAATGACCTTGAATTGGAACAGGTTGCAATGAGCTTTAGCAGAGCTTGCAGACACACAAAGATGCCACTTTGTTCACAGTCAAATTCCTAGAATCTGAAGTACATGTATTTCCTGAAAAAAATGTTAGTACTTGGTCTCACATTTAGTCTTTTTTCAGCAGAAGGTTATGGTGGCATTTCCAAGTTGATTTGTCATATTGAAACATCCTGGATCATAACTCCATGTTTGACCATGCTTTCTGTTCACTGATGCATGTTCAGGCTCTCATCTGGAACACAAGTCTTTAGATCTCCTCTTGCAGTCCACATAATGATAAGGTAGCTACAGTTAAGCTCATTTTAACTACTGATACTCGCAATATCTTGTCTTTCCTCAAAAAAATCCGCTTGGTGAAGGAGAACAAATATTCTGACCTGGCTAAGAAGTTAAGCTTATGTGGCAGCCCTGCTCCTCTAACTCATAGATTATAAGAAAAAACTTTGCATTTAAGCCGGTGACTTTATGTGAGCTGCTCAAAAGTTTCCTTTTTTTTTTTCCCTAAAGAAGATAATGGAAGCAGTCTGGCAGCTATTGCCACCAACAGAAGTTTAAAAATATTTTTGGTGGCTTGCAACATCAGTATTATCAGTCTTGTTTCGTTCAGGTAAGTAGCTAATTTGAAAGTGGGTGATAAATTGGCAGATATGGCTGCACATTAAGGGTAGTTGTAATGCCACATTAATTATGTTAGGAAAAGTTGAATATGTCTGTAAAACATGCTCCATATTTGATGCTGATATAACATTTTCCCTATAGAAGCTAAATGAGCACTGCAGCTGGTATATCAGACTGTAAATTAACTTAAGGTGTAATTTGTGAAACATTTTCAGATAATTAGTTCTTCTAAATTAGCATATTTGCAAGGCATAAATTTTACTATCCATTGGGGAAAAACATGCAAAAAATATGATATTTTGCTTTATATATAATTCTGTTCTCTTAAATTTTGAAATATATAATGACAAACATACAGTGTGTACATTGCAGTAAAAGAAAACAGATGATATAAAATACCTTAAACTGAATAAATGCATGATATCACATAATGTCACTATGCAGCTCTACATCTTTTTTTGTGAGACTAGTTAAAAACAGTGCATTAAAATATGTCACTTCCCTTGGTCAACATACTGATGGAGAGGTACTGAGTGGATTTAGATGATTATTTGGCCAGTAGCAGAGTGTATCCAGCAATTTCTTTAAAAAATTATTTTATTAAGTGTCTTAAAATGTGCTGAGTAGAGGTTGCATATTTGTAGCTAAGCCTTCTGTAGCCTGTCGATGCGCTGAGCCTGTGAAGTGCTTGTGCGTAACTTCTGTAAACTCTCCTCACTGGACACGTTCGAGTAAATCATGTGAACTTGACCTTTTGGCAGACCCCGTGCTTCAGATGGCCTACTTAGAACTTGTTTTGAAACTAAGCTTAGAAAACGTGCCATTTTCCGTTCTCTTAATTGTGCTCATTAAAATGATAGGTGGTGAAGGAAAACACCTGCAAAAAAACAAAGCTGCCCCAGACAGTACCAGCTGAAGCAATTATGCCCCTGAACAGGTTGTGGGATTGTGTAGCTCTCTGGGAAGACATGGTTTAAAAATTGGTTTAGGTTTAAATTTAATGAGGTCCTTCTTTCTGCTTGTTGTTGACGTGCAGCCGATGCGTACTGGAATCTTTCTATCGATGCAATTGAATGGGACCCTCGTGCTCCTAGCAAGAGTTGTAGGGTCCCAGAAGGTGGTCCAGGGTCATCTTTTGCAGCTAAGCTGACACCTTGGCTCTTCACATTGCCTCTGCCTCTTCCAGTGGTTATGGAACTCCCACCTTCCTCCAAGGCTGCTCTTTTCCTTGGTGTAGCTGCCGTTCATGTGATCCTCTGCATCTCCTGTGTTTCCCAGGTTGTCTTTAGCCACTCATGAGCTCTGTTTACCACCTGCTTGCCCATCTGTGGTGGGTGTGGAAATATTTATGGGAACTCTTGAAAAAGGCCAAGTAGCTGTTCTTGGGGCCGGTGTTCAGGAGAAGCTTCTCCTCCAAATGTGTGAGTGGCAAACCCCCCTCCAAATGTCAGGTCTTGAACTCTTCCATCTCTGCAGCATTTTCATGTGACAAAGGTGAGATAGCCCTGCTTCTCTCCGCATTCCATTTACTGGCTGGTCTTTCCAGCCATTATATTCCTACCCTGAATTTCAGATGTTCCAAGATCTTACTGTATCTATTTTGATAAACTTTTAGTATAATATTGCATCATTATTGGTATATTTTAGGACATTGCTTACTTTAGCATATTGAACTGAAACAAGCACATGTAGGTACAGTAAATGCATTGAGGGGAAATTGGGCATATAACCAAAATGCCATGTCTCTGTTGCAGAGTGTCCTTCTTATCAGATTCGTGATATCACTGACTGCAGAGGTCTCTGTGCAATACTTATTTTAACAGATACTCTATTTTCAGATTCTGTTTGTTTAAAAATCTAGGTCAGCCTTGCTTGGCAAGCTGGTGGAAAGTATATGCTTTAGGACTAGAAGGTGTCATTCTTACAGATGATAAAGATGTTGCCTTTTTTCATACTGGAAATACCAATTTTATTTTTAGACCAGAAAGTTTTGAAAGCTTTGAAAAACAGTAATTTGACAGGGATGTCTTTTTATTGAATTTTTTTTCATGAGTTATGTAAAATTCCAACCTCATTGTTATATTAAAAAATATTGAAAATAACTTTCCCAGAGGAGTTATCCTTCCAGTGGGGAGAATAATATGAAAGGCCACACTCTCAAGGAATTTATAATCTAAAATAATAATTAATCGTTCCTTTTCCTTACTCTGAAAATATTAAGAACATATGAGCGTCTCTTTACAAATAAGAAATTCCTTTTTGTATTATTTTGTTGAAATGCTAGCCCAACTTAATGTAAGAATGAATGCTCTGAAAGTATCACAGATGGAGAGGAACTGTGTGGTACAGGGACTTTAATTTCTATCAGCCGATTTGAAGGAATCAAAGTTATTTTATTGTTGGTTGTATTACTCATTTGCATCACAGTTAAAGGAAATACGGGGATAGGTCTCTCAGGGAGTGTCTTTTACTTTGAGGTTAGATTTTTTGTTAGTTTTGTTTTGTCATCCAAATTAAGATTTAAGCCGAGTATTTGTCTCGGATAAGCCCACGCCAATAGGCACAAAGTGAAAGTGTTGCTAAGAGATTTCCATGTAGGGAGAAGACATTGATTCTAATCCCAACCATTGTTAACGCCAACACTTTTGAGCAGTGTATTTTTCAAGTGAATGCGCTCTTCAGTTCTCTTCAGAAGGGGCTTTTCCACACAGCTTTTTTGTTGGAAGGTTCAGGTGAGTTTCCATGTTCTCAGCTATCCATTCTCTGTTCAGTTGCTTTTGCCTCATGGAAAGGTTCTTACTTGACTTATTTGTTCTCAGTTGTATTTTCCCTTCCTTTTCTTTTTCCTTTTAGTTTTTTATGGATCAACAGATGTTCATGAAAACAGGATATTTCTTTTTAAGTGTTCTCTCTGCTCCTGCAGTTCTTCCCCACTTGAACTCAACATCCTCTCTGTAGTATAACAGTCATTTGCAGAAACCAACTGTGGCTTCAAATGAGGCATAAGCAGAAGAGCAGATGAACACTAAAAGAAGCACAGATCACATTTTCATGCAAATATACCACAAATAAGCTATGGGAACAGCTCTCTTCTTGAAAATGAACACTAGTAGGCAGAATTATTTGTTACTTGTATTCTAATCCTGCCCAGTTTGGTATAATTTCATTTGCTGTAGGGATTACAGCCTTAAGTGGTGCAGTACTTGGTACTGGGGGCAGTCTGAGGAGGTTCAGCTTTTGGGCAACTCTTGCGTCCTGCATCCCACTGCCATCTCCCATGTTTTAAGTCCTGTATGTGTGAGGAGGTGCCTACGTTCTCTGAGCCTAGAACATTTTTGAAAAGTCTGTGCTACAGGAGTGCTTGATTTCATTTCAGTTGGTCGATCTTGAACTTTTTCAGTCTTTGCAAAAATGTTAAAGTGAAGCACAGGCTTGAATTTCTGCTTTGATTTGAAAGAGCCTCAGAAGAAATAGCTAGAAATCTCTATTACTGCCTCAGGTAGTGCATTCTGCCTATTTCTAATCAGACATACATGAAAGTCCTTTCGAATAGTCTTTGAAGACAGAACTGAAGCAATTGATACATTCACTTCTCCCCCATGAAAATGACCTTTTGCAAGGGCTGAGACATTTCCATCAGTATATATTTTTCCATTAAGGTTTTTCTTTTATTTTTTTTTTCTCTTTAAAGGGTGGCTTCTGATGTGCTGTGAAGTTCAGGTGGAAGTGAAAACAAGTTTTCAGAATCTCCCTAAAATCATTCAATTTTTTGGAATTAAATAGTGCCTAATGATCTTTCCTACTTGAAACTCCCCAGGCTCTTGAATAAGAAAGTGTATGGACTATTTTGGTATTTCCTCTCAATAAAAAAAATGTTTTATTTTTCTTGTTTCCTTCTCCCTGGGTGAAGGCAGGATGAAGTCTTACTGGAGGAAGTCTTATTTGGCTCATTAGACTCTGAATAATGAGCACATATCATTGATTTAATTTGAGAGCAGTTTAGAGAATGCGCTTGATTGGGAAGGACATTTTTGCTAACAAACTTTGTAACATATTTTGCAGTAAACCCTGGGCTTGCAGCAGAGCCCCCGTAGAAGGACTTGCTAAATGCTACTGAGCAGCGTGAAGCCGATTCTAATGTCACCTCATTCTGAGAGATGGTTTGGCTTAAGTCAGCCTAGTACCTATGTTTGGGGTTAGACAACCCAGTCATGAATGCCAGCAGGTAAATCCTTGTGCAAAATCAGCTGTTTCACAAAGTTAGAGAGTGTTTGAGAGCCATAGGCCGTAAGCAGAATGGAGACATGGCATACAGATAAATGAGTGTTAATGCAAGCAGCAGATCGCAAATTTTCACCACTTCATTCAATAGAAGCAATACCTGTTTCCTTCATTTGGCAGGAGGTGAAAACGAGGTGAGGAGAGACTCAGAGAACATCTTTCAAGTCCTTACTTGAGGGGGAGTTTCATTGAAAGTTCTCAGGATTTTTTACTTGAAAATTGCATAAGCATGTTAGAAAATCTTCGTGGATAACCTTGTCTGTGCTGTACTGCCTAAACTGGGAACAGGTTTCAGTTGCACCTCTGTTTTGTCTGGGAACTGACTGAACATAAAAACCCTCATGGCAGCTCCCAGCAGCCTGATCTCTCACATGTCAGTCCGGGTGTATCAACAAGCCTTTGGTTTGAACATTAGTAAATGAACTCTGGAGTGCAGTATTCAGGATTACAGAAATGCCACCATTTTATGAAAAGATGTTTCCAGAATGCTAGGATGGGTGCAATGCTATTCATCTCTCGGGGCCATTCATGTTGTTCCAGAGTTGAAGGACAGGCTCTGATGGTAGAGGGTGTACCCTTGGGATATACTACCAGGGAATATTGCCTTTTAGATCTGTATTTTCCTTGCAAGTTTGATTGGTGTATTGTAAAAAGTGATCGCTTAAAATATTCATTTGGTTTAAGTCAAGAAAGATGGCTGCTTAAAAATGATACTGCTTCATACAGCTTTAAGAACATTATTTTCCACCTATAAACCTGTCATTCCTTCTAAATGATAATCCTCATTTCTCTGCTCAAGAGGTAAGATGCTAATTTGGTTAGGAAGCTATATTTGGGTGTTGTGCTTTGGCTATAGAAAGTTAATGGGATTTATGCAAAATTTCTTGATTGCCTGAATAAATGTTTTCCCAAGGAAATAAATGTTGATCTTAATCTCCACATTTAGATTTGTAATGCTCTTAGCAATATACATCTACATGCGCTTTTCATTCATTGCTTTATAATTGGAAGTTTCATTGAGAATTCTTCTTACAATGCATTCCTTATAGGTATACATTGTAACACTTATTTTCTCTATTTCATAATTACTCAAAGGTTAGTTAGTCCTATCTGTGGCAAAGCAGAAATGAAATTCTGAGCATACCTTATACTTAATTTCTCAGAATAAATTGTCGATAGGAACTACTTAGTTACAGGCTGCTAATTGCATGGCCTTGCTCAAGCATATCTAGCAGGTCTACTTCAGACCCAGAAGTGAGTACATAAAATATTATGAAGTGCTGCAAGTTCTCAGATGCATACGACCTCTTCAACTTCCGTGGTGTCAGAGCTAGCTGAATGCAAATAATGTTTGAAATTCCTGCAGAGGATGCTGTAGGGGACAAGGAGCAGTTAATAGTCTGGTTCATTACAGAAATACTGTCTGAACAGTGTGTCTGCATCCTTCTCTCTCATTTAGCTTTTCTCCAGGATGGGTTGTGGTTTTTTGTACTAGAGCCCTCAATGTATAAATAGAAGATCATTATACAAATTAATTCTTGCACAGAATCAAGTCCCAAGTCACTGTTAATTTCCTACTGGCATAAGTTTGTTCCTTGGATTTATGAGTTTGGATGAAAACAGAATAAATATGGAGAAAGGTAAGAAAATGGCCCTCTTTTTTTCTATATCCTCTTTTCTTTCTTTGATTCTACTTTGGAAAAGTAAGCTGGGATCTGATCTTTTTCTTTTAAAAACAGCAGTGTTTGAAAGGAATTTACACATGTTTTGAGGTATTACCTAGTGAAGTGTTCTTTTCTTTTTTTATTTTTTTGCAAAGCACTTGAAATAATTTTGTAGCAGTTGTTGAGCAAATCTGGTGATGAAGAAGATTTAAGTGTTGGATAGAATACCTCATAGCAATAAAAAATGAGTGGATGTTTTGAACTTCAGCTGGTGCCATGGAGCTTGGGGCTGGAGTGGAGTAGCCCTGGCCCCGTGATGTGGCACTTGTCCTGGGCTTCTGCAGATCCCTGTGTTTTATACCCTACTGCCAGGCAGGTTTTGTTTAGACTGCAGAGTGCCAGGGCCAACGGTGTGAGGGTCAGATAGGGTCAAAGGACAAACTAACATATGTGTAATGTGCATAAAGAGGCCATGGATTGAACTGAAGAGAGCAGTTACATGATCAGATAGGTGCACCTTTTATACACAAGATTGTAGAGCTTCTGTGTCTGCCTCAAGACATGAGATGATTTTTATTCTTTGTTGCAGTAAATTAAAATATGGCCTGGAGTTCCTTGGCTTCCAGACATGCTTTTCCCTCTGCCAAATTCTCTGCCAAAGAAAGGTCTCCTGTAATACCCAGTATTTTTTTTCCCTGAGCAGACTATGTGCGTGGTGTGTTAACTTGATTCTTTCTTCAATTAGCATTTTTAGATTACTGCTTGTGAGGAATTTGCTATAATCCTTGAATTATTTCAGTGACTGCTTTTTGCATCTTGTCTAATTTGTCAACATCGTTTAAAAGAGCAGGTTGCATATAGTGTTCCAGTGTCTGTTTCCATAGGTATGTTATATATAGTAGATGTTGAATGCTGGCGGACTGAGACGTAGCTTGGCAAAAAAGGACAAGCCAGCAATTTGTCCTTGCACAAAGAAAGCCAAAAACATCTTGGGCTGTGTTAGGAAGACCATCGTCAGCAGGTTGAGGAAGGTGATCCTTTTCCTATACTTAATACTGTTCAGGGCACATCAGATCTGTTACAAATATGTGAGCTGAATTCTAGACTGGACTCATTTTCATTACATTATTGTCAAATTGCTTGGGCCCTTGTTTCAGACTGGTGACAAGTTCCTCAGGAATGGCACGGTGTAAGGTGTTTGTGTTTGAACATGTTGCATATGATCATATTTGTGCTTGTATGTGGGAAAGTGAGAGATAAACTAAGTCCCTGGTTGGAGCAACCATTTGAGTTGGGCAAACTGTGTTCAAGACCCAAAGATGCCTGCAGTACTCTGAAGTACTGTGTTATTAGAATATCAGTGAATAAGAAACAAAGATTTCATGAGGCTTATAAAAGTGGATCAGAGAAAAGGGAATATAAAGGAATGTTGAATTCCTACCATTAATACATAACTTTCATCTCTAGACTGAATGAGTGACTCAAAAGTAGACAGGAAAATACTGTGTAACTTAGTGTCATTGACTGCATCAATGAATGTGTTTGATGCTGCGGTTACTTGACACACCTTGGAGTCCGTGTCGGGGGAATGGTGCCCATCCAGCCTGGAGTGCTGGGGAGAAGCAGCTCCCCAGCCTGCTCACACATCCCTCGTGGCTCACGCAGTAAAGTGCAGAGCTAGAACCTGACATTGAGCTGGATTCCTAAGCGTGAAAGAAGACACCTGAAAGCCCCCAGGGTGATTAACAAGTACTATGGAAAATGTTTGTGTCTGTGCTCAGCTGAAGGAGGGTTTCCTAGTATCAGAGCAAATTGACTATCCATCAGTAGTTTGGGGATGCTCTGTGCAACAAACAGGCCAAGAATTTCAGCTTCCACCTAGACCTCTCCTCACACCACAAATACTTTTTAAAGATGTAGTAGTAGGAATTTGGCCTGAAAATTTGTTTCTGCAGCTGTCTAACTTTCACACAAGTTTCCATAAGAGTTGCAGAAGATAGCAGGCAACCTGGCAGGACCTTTGTTTCCCTGCATCCCTCTCCTGGCATGCAGAACTGGAGTAAGGAGAAGTGTACAGCGGCGCTGGGTCACTGATGTGCTCTTCTTTACCACTGAGAGGTAAGAAGATGCACAGAAAGCTGGAATTATTCGATGGGCTAAACATGTGGTGTAGTGATGTAGATGGCTAAGGGCAAGAAGGTTAAGCTTTCTAAGCACTCCGGAAGATCAATTTGCCAGGCACCTACTGTTTGCTTTCTCTTTTATGGAAGTGGGTCAGGAAGCAAGTGAAGGCTGTCTTTCATGCTTGGCATTTATTACTTTTAGTCACTTTTTGTTCCTTTTACTGATGGCTTTTACCCACTGACAGTGTTGAAAGGCGCCTTGAAGATATTTGCATTTGAATCAATCAAAATATGGCTATTCAGGGGGAAGGCCAGGTCATATAAAAGTCACGACAGTCCCTCAATGAGACAGTTCTTTCTCTGGAATAAACCAATAATGCATTTTCTTGACAGATTAAAATGACAGATAAGATTCCCAAGGCATAGTCATCTTATGTGAGTTCAACAGACTGTGGATGTAAATGGTCTTCCTTTATGCCTACGTCTGCCCTCGGACCGATTTGGCTTTCCTGAGCTATGCAGGCTGAAGCGACAATCCTTATGTATCATTAGTTCTGAAGGAAAGGTGAGAACTCATGAAAGGGTTTGCAGACGTGCTCTGGTAGAGCAACAGTGATGCTGGCTAATTGGTTCATGTGGGAATCTTACAGTTTGGTTCCAACACACATGGTACATGAGCAAAGGCAGAGGAAAAAATTGATTGCAAGACAGATCCACATGGCTATATCTTAGCTTTATGTAGGATGGAACAGAACTGATGTGAAACTAGAGAATTGTCTAATTTATTTATTTATTTATTTTTACAAATTACAACATTACATTATAATTATAAATTACCCTAGGAGTGAGCTGCAGGTCACCCAGAAACTGCCATAGCACTCTGCTAAAATAAAGCGGAGTTGGATAGAAAATCTTTGTGGACATGATAGTGACCACAGTATCTCTCTTTGAGAATTCTTGAATTTCATTTGAAGCAGTGGCAAAAACTCAAGTATCTTAACTTACTTAAGACAATTGTACATTTTATATTTTGCTCATTTTCTAAAACTATCTGTGGAATATAGCAGTATCGTTTATTTTTTCATGTATTAGCATGCGGTAACAATTTCGGCATGGATGAAACTAATTGTAAAATTTTGCCATAATGCAGCAAAGATTAAGGGGCACTTGAAAATTTCAAACCTAAAGAGAGAAAATCAGTGCACAGAACATCAAAACACAAATGTTTTGTCTAATATACCTTTACTGCACTTTAAGTCTAAATAGTCTTTAAGTCTAAATAGTGTAACCAACAGAAACATCCTAAATTCACCGTTGATTCTCGGAGCTTTGCTTATTGGATAGATGGAATTATTCTGTGTCCTTTGCTACATCAGAGTCTGGAATTAAAGGGCACCATTTCCAGACTAATTTTTAAAAAGAAGTTTTATGATGATGCTATTTCTCTGAAATAATCTCATTTTCAGCTAGTGGACTGCAGGCTTCCCTAGTGATCTAGCTCCTTTGTGCTCCATTTTAGTTTTAGCATCACAAAGTATTTTTGTACATGAACTACACTAGGATTCCTTCTACTTATCTTAATGTCAGGGAAAAAAAAGTCAATGCATCAGCTGAACCTTTTTGAAAATATGTCGTTAGCTTCATTTTCACATTCTTTTTCTGCCAAACAGATTAATATTTCCAATTATGCTTCTTGTTAGCAGGGATAAACAGACGCTTTTTTCTAAGAGAAACTGCTTGCTGTTGCAGAAGCTTAAATGCTGTTCCCTGCCATGGGGAATTTGTTTCCTTCTCTTTTTCTTTCCTTTTTTTTTTGTGTGTGTGTGTGTGCTTGTTCTGCCCTTCCAAGGCAGCAACTTGATTTTGCTGTGTACACTCTCTGGTTTGGAGCTATCCTAATAGTAATCTTTCTACTTCTCTGACAGAGCATTTATTGTTATTCTAAACACCCTTGATTTTAAATGGAAAATGAGAATACAGGTTCCTGATACTTAATAACTTTCTGCTGTAATTCACCAGACTGATGTGCCCCATCAGTTACTAAGTAAACCTAAATGTTGGCAATACTACTTGTATGCAGTCACGATCCAGGAAAGCTTTAACTTGTTGCAAATTGGTCCCAACTGTGTGAGTGCACATAGTGATAATAGTTTTAATTTATATTCCTTTGGGCTGTGTTGTGGCAACTGCCTAATATTAGCAGTGGGCACAAACAGAATTACAGATACCTGCAGGCAGAAATAAGAGCACTGCCACAGCCTTTGTGCAAATCACCCTTCAGGGGAAAATATGACATTAGTCACTTGTGGAATGTGTGGGCTTGTTTCCTTTCTAGTTGGTATAATGCCACCAAGAAGGGGAATTAAGCAGTTTGGTAGGAAATAAAGACAGTGCAAAGATGACAGGGCAAAGAAAGTAGCTTGGCTGAGCAAGGTAGACTCCAAGGCTATCAACTAAAAGCAGAGATGCCTAAAGCATTAGGGTGGTTTGGAAGTATCTGCATGCCCCTGGCGAGGCCTGGCTTTCACACGTTACTCCCAGCTTGAAGGTGGCACCTTCTTCAAGCAGTAACAGAAGCCCCATTTGTTTCCTCCTGTGGCCAGATGGCCACATGTCCTGGGTTGGCTCTCAACCTGTCGGAATATGTAAGGGTGATTTCATTTGAAAAAATAGATCAGGCAAGATGCTCACTGTGCTGTTCCCTCATGTATTTGTGCAGCCTTACAGCAAGGCTGCGATGTGGCTGTAAAGCAGCAATTACTGACTGGATGGAGATTTTGTTACAACAGCACCAAGGTACCGGCTGCATAACAGTTCTGTTCCATGGATTTACCGAAGGCGCTGGAATAGAGAAACGCTAATGAGACCTAAGCTGTGTGTTGTGCCTGGACTGTGCATCAAAGCATGCATCAACGTGGGGTAAAAATAGCAGCCCGAGCTCCTGGGCAGCGCTCCGGAGGGGCGCGCAGGCTGCCGGCAGGAGCTGAAGAGGCAGCTCCCGCTCACCCTTGAGCAGGTCCAGGGCAGCAGCAGCTCCCTGGCGTCTTCGAAAGGACCCGATGAGCTTGCAGGGCGGGCACGAGGAAAGGCATCCACGGGCTGTCGGCTCCTATTAATTTCTTCAAGGTAGCAAGCCTTGCACATAAAATATCCTCTAGTTTTCCAGTGGTGCTTCTCCTGCCATTTCCACAGGCCCCATGAGCACATATAGCCCAGCCAGACTGTAACATCTGCATCCGTAGACTCCGCATTTCAAAAATAGACCGTCTGGCCTGATGGCGCTGTATTCCGTAGCTCAGCATGCGCTGGTGAGCCGCTGTGTATCACGGGCACACTGCTGTGTCATTCCTGGGCCTCTTTAGTCATGTCCCTCTGAGAATCAGCAAAACGTAGGTAATATTGCAGCCCGGCTTGGTGTGGGAGGGGAGGGCACAAATCCATAAATAGCGAGGATGTGCTCAGCTCCTCTGGTTGATAGGGAGGCATTTGTTGGGAAGGAAAGTGCTCAGAGAGTTTTATGTGTTTCAAGGCTGAAAGCAGGACCGTGCTACTGAGAAATAACTAGTAGTTCACAATATTTCGCAGAAGGTGGGTAAATGAATACCACTTGTGCACCCAAGACCCAAAGGGATCTTAGTCAATTCAAATGTTAATATGAGTTGTTACAAGCACTTACCTTTTGCTAAGGGGGGAAAAATAGGTATAGAAAATCACTGCAAACAAGCAGGTTGTATGCATGTTATGAATCTTAAGGAGAGAACATTTCTCCTGCAGTTCTTAATAATATGACTACACTGTTCCACAGTGTGGGATAATATCTCCTATTGTTATGGAAAGAAGGCTGTTACAGGAATGCTTTCTGAAAAATGGTCTTAATATTAGGATGGAAACAGTCACAGGCTTCTTGTTCTCATTTTGAGCATATATTTAATGAATGATTTTAAAATTCCTTTTCTTCAATTAAATCATATTCAGTTCATATCAGTAGAGCAGTCTGGGTAGTCCTGAGTTCCCACAGAGCCTTCAGCACCTGGCAGGAACAAGCCCTTAGCTTTTGAAGTCCTTTTTTGTTTGGCTTTAAGAGAGCTTAGAAAGACTTTGGTTGATACTGTGGAAGACTTGGGGATGTGTTTCTTTATGAAACCAGAAGAAAAATAGAAGGGCAGTGAAGCCCTGGAAACCAGAGAGGACTTCTCTTAAAATGCAATTATCTGCTAGGGAGCAAGAAACAGGAGGAGAATAATTGAATGGGACAGTACAGAAAATCCATCTCTGTAGTGCATGGAGCGGGACATATTTCAGCAATGTTGCTGTGTACGGCAGTTGCTCGAGCGTTGTTATTTATCTGTTGGCTACTTGCTTCTGACATTATCGCTAAATTGCTACCGTAGTTTGTTGTTCATCGTCCATCATGGTTCATTGTTCATCAGAGCTCTTGTCCGGCATTCATTTGAAGATAGAGCATCTCCTACCTGGGCTCCTGCTTGGAGAGCACAACCAACCAAAGAAAGTTGTTTTGTAAAATAACTTAGGTCCAAGAAACTGAAGTGTGTTTGTAATGACTGTTTAAATAATTAGCTCGCTTTGCTCAGTAAGGTCCTGAGTGCAAAGGAGAGATCTCACTGCTGGCTGCGTTGGGAGGTGTGTTCAGGAAGGAGGAGACGGTTCAAAGAGATTGGCCACGCAGTGCGGGGAGCACCAAAGGGAGCAGCTTGGAAATGGTGAAGCCACCCGGGGGGTGAGCAGCGGTCAGTGCTCAGAGAGGCCGTGTTGGACCAGGGGTTGTCGCTGAGCTTCGTTCTTGCTGTCCCCGGCGAGGTGGGGCATGGTTTGTGCCAGAGGCAAAATGCTGTTACTGCGGAATCGCTTGTCATCGTGTTGCCGTGCAGGATATTGAGGATTTGGAAAGATCGAGTGTGAGCCATTGTCGCTTGTACCGAAGCATGTATATTCTCCGTGAAAAACATTATTGGTTCTATGGTCTATGCTTGTTTAAGAGTTGCCAGGTATATTAGTTACGTTTTACACCATCAGCAGTGTTTCTGGGCATGTTAAATGGTAGCACCATGGAATGAAGTAGTAAAACAGCATCTCTGAAAGCCACAAGCACGAGGAACAACAGACTTTACAAATACAGTCAATCTTTAATAAGCCGCATTACAGGGTAGCGGTGCCTGGGGCACAGATCGCCTATCAGTGCAGCCGTCAGGGTGCTTGGTTTTATGGTGCAGAGTGGAGCTAATAAGCCCCTCCGAACTGCTGATGGAATCAAGTATCCTGAGATGCTTTCACTGTACTGACAGGGCTGGGTAGGAAGATGGATTTGACTCTCCGCATAGACTGTCTAGCTTGGATTTAGCCCAGTGGCTGCCAAGTAGGGCAGCAGAGCTGATGGCAGCGGCTGTGTGGGGCTGGAAGGGAGCGATACCTGCAGCCGTTGTGGGTCTCAGCAGCATTTGTGGGGCAAGAGGGGTTGCTGGCCCCAGGAAACTCTTCGGAGCCTGCGAAGGAGCTGGAGCAGCCAACACCTACTGTAGGCCCCAGGTGGATGGCTTATCCCTTGGGAAAAGCACAGTTAGAGGACTGATCAGCCGCTGTTTCTGAGCAAGCCACCTCTGGGGATAGGAACCGTAAGCGCCTTCTCTCATCCTCCCTGTTGCTCAGGCTCATGAGACACTGCAGGAGCATAGGTGCTTCTGGAAGTGACTTTTCCTGTGTTTTGCAAACTTTGCTTCAAAATCTGCTTCCCAGAACATTGTTTTGTTATGGTAGATTCATAGTAGTCAGTTTTATATATAGATATTAAAACGTGACATTTAAATGTGAAGCAAAATATCACTGTGTAATGTTGTTGGCAGCGCTGACTTTTTAATAGGGCTGTACATAACACCGTGACTGCCTTGTTACTGATGGCTGGAAAATGGAGAGACAGGGAGTCGTCAGCTTCTTCAGCAGAGTTCCTTATTTCATTGAATTGTTCTGCAGGTCCTTGCCTGGCCCCCAGCTGCACATGTATGTGCAATCCAAATGCAACACAAGTTCAGGAAAAATATGATGCTTGTGGTGGGGGAGGGAGTGGAGACTGTTGGGTACATTTGTTACCACTTGCTTGGCATTTCAGCAAAAAGGAAAAGTACCAGATGGAAAACAAAATGATTGTAGGTTAGCTAAGCAAAAATCCTGGTAGCAGATCTTGAGGATTTAGCAGAATAAGATATTAGCAGAATAAGACATAAGTCTTTGCATTGCTAGTAGCATGTCTTTTTTGAAAATAGATTTTTTCAAAGGAAGCGCAGTGAACTCACCCTGTCTTGAATATATTGAATGATGTAAAGGTTTCCTATCCCCTTATCTGTTTAGTTAAATGAATTTGACTGTGAAAAATGGATTTGCTTTGAAAAGTGCTTTAAAACAAATTCTAGTGAGCAGAATGTAGTTCATATTAAGTATGTAGCTCTGAATACAAATCATCCAATTCTTCTCCATCAGGATTTGATTTTTGTTAGTATATATCCTCGGTATACTTATTATTAGAGGTTCTGCTGTGCTTATGATTTAAATGAAGATATTAAGTATCCGTTATTAAGAAACTAAAGATACGGACTAAGAAAAAAAATGAACTACATGTGATGGGTTAGGAAACCCACCTCCCTGCCACAAAAGAAAAAAAAGAGAGACTTGTAGAAAAAGTTTTTTATGTGTTAGAAAAAAAATAAATTATATGTGATGACCTAAACGTCTGTGCAGGAGGTCTGTTTCTTTTTCATTCTGATCTGGTGCTGTGGAGAGCAAAGAGTAATTGCTCTTGCCGGTGCGGCCAGGCAGTGCCCAGTCCATCAGGCCCACGAGTTGGATAATGAGGAATCCCAGCGGTCCCAAAAGCATCAGAAAGCAAATGCATTTTTTCCCTTGCAAGTGCAGACAGTGTCACAGTAGCCTTAAGGATTTCAACTATTTCTCTCTGTCTTTTTCTGCCTTTTTTTTTTTTTTTTCTTTTAACTAAGTGAAGGGGTTTGTCTGAGGACTAAGAGCCAGAGTTGTAGCACACCATGCAAGCTTTCTGTTCTAAAAATGCAAATTATCATTAGTTTACACAAAAGTGCCAACAATAAATGTACATTATATTTGGAGTGTTTAATAGGATAGTGTCGTGGTTTGGTGAGCCCGCAGTGCTTGTCATATCACTCCTAAGTGGTGGGAATATGCCAATAAAAAGCTTGTGTGGTGAGCAAGAGTCTGAAAAACATGACCCTCAATCGTTCTGCAAAATCTCATCATCAAAGAGAAAACAGTTTCATGAAGGACAATAAGTCTGTTGGGGTTTGCTGGTGTGTTTATGTGTGGAATATAAATTGTGCTGAAGAGTGTGTCTGCTCGGTTCTATATGACGCTGCCAGTGTTGAGAACCACCAGGCCAAGCAGCTGTTGACCCTGCAGGAGAAAACGCTCCGCAGCTCTGGGTCCTCCCAGTGCTCCTTCCGCCGCGGTGTCCGTGGTGGCAGCCCGGCTGCCTTAGCGACACGGGGCTCCAAAGATCCCAGGAGCGTGGGAGCAGGAGAAAAAAGGCCAGTGCAGGATGGGCAAATGTTGAAAGGAGGCGCTTGACCTTTTGGGATGCCTAAATGGCACAGGAATTCAGGCACAGGCAGTCTGAAGTTTGTGCTGAAGGAAGGGTGTGTGGAGAGCAGGGAAGCTAGGTAGAAGGGGGACAGAAACATAACCTACAGGGCTGTGCAGTCAAAAAATTTAATAGAATATAAAATATTGTTTTGTCAAAGTTAGTGTGAACTAAAGTGCAATTATTTATACATCTCTTCCATTGCTACCAAGGAAACAATCAGGGTGACTTAAGGGAAAGCATTTTTTTTTTTTTTTTTTTTTTTTTGACTGAAATTCCTGTCAGTCACTTTAGGGAGTCTAACGGAGAAAAGGGGTTTTTAGGAATGATTAGAAGGTTGGGCCACATAATAAAATTATAATTGTAATTTGGCAACATTTGTGTGAATACACAGCTGCATTTCTACAAGAAGAGAAGCAAACATTATGAGGAACAAATAAAAGAAATGCTGGTGTTTTTGCAAATAATCCTCAGTAAGTCCTGGGAGTGCTGGGCAATGGAATAGGCATATCTGGGAAAATAGTCTAGCTACAGTCTCTACAAGCAGTCAAGGTCAGACTAGCAATGAAACAGGTAGGAATGGCACAATTTTTAATGCTCACAACAGGAAAACTCCAATATTTGAACAAGTTTTATTAACCTGTAGATTTTAGATTGTAAAAGAGAGCAGTGTGCTGTTCCTGGACCTCTTCAATATATGCCTTTTCTGCATGTGTGCACAAGATTCCCTAAGATACAAAAAATGCTCAGATATCAACCTTGAAGCCTCACACTGGGTTGTTGAGGAAAGACAGAATTTTAAATAAAATTTGGGCATCAGTTTTTGTTTTGTTTTTGTTTTGTTTTGTTTTTTCATTTTTTTCTCCCCTGCTTAAATATTCCTTACAAGAAAATCCTGCCTCACTGCAACAGCCCAGAGTAAAAATGTAGTTTTCTCTTTATCTTCTGAAGCTAACTTTTCATATCTCCAGTCAGATAATTCAGAACAACCTGGTATCAGAATCACTTTTCAAAGACTCCTTTTTTGCTTCATTTTCTGAGCTGGTTGCAAAGTGCATGAGTGGCTTTTTTTTTTTTTTTTTTTTTTTTTTTTTTAAATGCACAGTTTTACATAAGCAATTAGACACTTACTGACTTTTTATTTATACTGCTCTGGCAGCCTCCAGAATGTTTGCTGTGTACTTTCCTATGCATTTGCCTGGAGGGATGTGTAGGGATATGTAGTATGTTGATGTTGCGAGGCCAATGTTGCCTCACAAGAACAGATCTCTTCCAGTCCCATGGCTCTCGCAGTGGCTTCTGATACAGTGTTCTCTGCTTCTCTCTTCTTCATCTGCTTCTCTTTGCTTTATCTTGTTCTTTGGCTCTTGCAGCAGAATGAATCTAAAATCCATTTGGCTGCATTTTATTTTGCAGCTGATCTCTATAGAGATATTTTGTAGAGATATATATATATATATATTTTGCTGCTCTTGTGCACTGTCAGCTGGCGTCAGCGATAGCCTGTTGTCTGGATGCTTTGTCATTTCAAAATATTTAAAGCCTCTTCAAGAATAAAGGTTTAGTGTTTATGTCTAGTGGGATTCAGCTAGGGCTCTGTTTTGCCTTGATTTATTTAACTATTTTAATTTGAGATAGGGGTAACGGCTGGCTTCACTGCATCTTGTTAAGATGCAAAGCCTTTTATCGGGAGTGGTGGCTTAGGTTGTGCTGTGTGCCAAGGTTTAGCATGCACAAGGATTGTGTCTGCCCGGGGGAGAACTAAAATTCAGCTTCTGTGGAGTATTTGAAAGCTATTTTTGTATTTATGGCTTTGTTTTGTTTCTCCTAATTGTATATGAACCAATAAAAATAAACAGTTTAGTTTGTCAGTGTCAATTCCGGGACAAAGGTGTTCCCCATGTAATGAATCTCTGCAGTCACTGTAACCTAATGAATTAAAATGTACAGCGTTCACCGAGATTGTCAAGCAGCACCACCCTTAATTGCCTTGTTAATCTTAAAAAATTATGTCCTCTTCTAACTTTTGTTTAGAGTCAGTCAGCATAAAAAGATTCTTCCTGCAGAAATAACTTCATAGGCAAAGTTCAAGTGAGCAATTAGTGATTGCATCTGTTTTTGAGTTATTTGCCCAGCTTGTGGTCGCTTGGTTAAAAACCTTTTAAAATTCTGAAATATATCCCCAGGCAGTTCTAACTCTGTTCCCCAAATCTATTGCAATCTTCGATATTTCTCACCTTTCTGGGGCCATCTGTTTCTCTCCTCCAAAGAGTCTGCAAAAATCTTGGCACCCTTGAATGAAGCCCTTGCTTCCTAACATGGAAAAGTCTTCAGTGAACCTGCAGAGAAGAATTATAGGAAGAATCTAGCTCTGATAAAGCTGGTTTCCATTCAGCGACCATTGCGAAAATGAACCATGTATCTCGAAGCATCCAAGTGAAGCATTACTGGTGTCGATAGGCTCTACAGTCCCTGAATTACCAGTCAGCAAATAAAAATCCAGTTCAAGGATACAAGCAAACTTGCTAAAATTGGCATGCCATTATCAAGGGTCTGTCGCAATCCTAATTCTCTCACTGAACAGAAATATAATGCCTAAAACAGCATCAAGTCTCTATGTTTTAAATTATTCCATGAATAGATTTAGGGAGTCATTCAAGGGTTTTCTCTTTCTCCTGTATTGCTGTGCTAATAAATCTTGAATGAGTTGTATGCTCTTTGCCTTAATGGTCAGGCTTTTGCTAGATGGTGACTAAATGCTGGTACTGTCAATCATAGCTTTCTGGATTTGTTTTATTTTAGAAATTATGGGAATGATAAAAACATATTTGAATATGCTGACATAAATCTGCAGAAGACTGATGAGAAATCCCAGTCTGGGCTAAAAGTAGTTCAGTAACTATGCAAACCTTTAAGAAGCTGTCTTACTTTCATGAAATCAGAAAAATTAAACTATCTAGAATGTAAGGATTTTCCTCTGACTCAAGTAATCTGTGTGATTCCCTGAGTTAGGGAATTTATTCTTTAGGGTACAGATAATTGAAGGATTTCTTGACAGTGAGGGTGACAGAGCACTGGAACAGGCTGCCCAGAGAGGTTGTGGAGTCTCCTTCTCTGGAGATC
>JAWLRI010000953.1:0-45441 GCA_034781795.1 Crypturellus tataupa | reverse complement strand
CCCTGCGTGTGCAGGGGGGTTGGACTAGATGACCTCTGGAGGTCCCTTCCAACCTTAGGCATTCTGTGATTCTATGACTTACGTTATCCAAGTTTTCCCTTCTGTGCCATTGCCTCCTCTCCCAGAGAGGTGGTGAGCAACATGTTTGCTGAAGGGGCCAGCTATCTCTCTATCAGAAGAGAGATATTGCCCATTTCTAGACATTTGCTATCATTGTTGGCAACCTTTAATTTTGTTGGAAAAAGTTGGCTTAAAGATCAGGAAGGTTTTTCATAAAGTTATCGTGTTTGAGCTATGCACTCCTGGAGCATATCTTTTCTCTGTGGGTTTGTCGCCTGAATGTGCCTGTTTCTCTTTGTTGATTATCCAGGGAATTTAACGAGACCAGGACCCTAATTTAGCGACTGAAAGGTGCTCAGTTTGTGCATACCGCCTTTCCCTACAGTGATGGTGGGTGGTGTAACATGATGGAAACTTGTGCACCTGTAACCCTGTGCCTTGTAACCCAGTGAGCCTGGCCTCTGCAGACTAAACCAAGCTAGTCGGGCTATACCGAGCCAGTCCAGTGGCCAGAATCTGCAGCCTGATGGCCGGCGCTGCCACCCGCTGTGTGTTCCCGTGGGTGATGCCGCCTGTCTCGGAGGTGGTGCCAGCTGCCACCCCGTGCTGGCTGCGCTCCCTCACGTGTGCCCCTGCTTTACTTGGTGACGGCCGCTGTTCCTTCCCGGCACACGCAACGTGAGCCCCCGCGCACCAGGGTTGCAGCTGGGCTTTGCAGGCTCTGCCAGGCCTGGCTGCTAAACAGGGACATGCTGTGAGCACCGAGCCTGCGGCACCCATGTGCCCGCAGCTCAGGTGAACATGTCCGTTGTCAGGCAACACGACCTGCACTTGTTCAGTACAAGTTATTTTTTCCTCTTTAGATTTGAAAAAAAAAAATAATAATAATGCCCTATCGAAGCGGTGAAGCAGTGCTTTTCTGTAGGAGACACACGCAGCTGGCTGGATGAAAGACATTCCTTGGCATGAATTGCATGTCTCCAAGATGTGGTCCCTCCTCACCTTGTGCTTGCCCTGTGCCTTGGAGACTTGGCTGAGTCTGTTATGCTCCTCGTGGGGAGGGTGGGCTGTCCATCCTCGCGGTCACAACTTTCCTTGCAGGCCTGCCTGCCTGCTGTTCATCTACTGGCAGTGTGGTTTGAGGAACAGAGCTCAGCCTGACCCAACACAGCTGTGATGATCACTGCCCCTTCTCCCAGTCGCCTCCCTCATTTGCTCTCTAGAGATGCAAATGTTCCCAGCAGGACCCTTTGCCTTCCTGGGGGCTTCTGAGGCTTGGCACAAAGATTTTATAAATCGATGTCTTAAGGAATATTCACTGTACCTTCATCTTTGCTGCCCTGCAGCTGTCACAGACCGCAGATGACAGCATTAGCACTTGGCATGTTTTTCCCAATCATCTACTTCCTACTTACCACATTTTGGCGACGCGGGGGGTTTACACAAGTGTGCATCTTCCTTTGGAAGAGGCGCTGGTCAGAACAGCAACCCCAGCAGATGAAGTGGAGCCATCTGCAAATTGTGTTTCCTCCTTTGCTTCATAACCAAGTGCCTGGAACTTCGTAAGGGAAACGGAGCCCTTTTGTGCTCACCTAACAGATAAGGGACAAAGTATCAACTGTGTGCATATGCGTACAGACACACACATGTACCTATGTATACACTTGTTTTATATATATATTTTTTTAAACAGTTGTGTATTTATACTAGGGTGTGTGTATATACGTATAGAAGTTGTGTATATATAGTTATGGTATATCTCTCTATATATATCTTCTTCCCTTGAGCACCTTCTGCAAGGGAATGCCCTGTTTCAGACGAGAGGTGAGTTCTCCACTTAGCCTACCAGTACTGCGAGCAAATTCACCAAAATGGGCCCGTGTGTGTGCGTGCAGACCCTTTGCCATCACCCCAGCCTGCCCAGGGGTGCTAAGTATGTCCTTTACAGCAGATTCCGTGCAAGAAACTTTAGAAGGAAATGTGGCTTGAAACAAAAGAGGTGGGTTTTTTGATCTTATTTCAGATCTGGCATGTTTCTGCTTCTTCCACAGACAGGCGTGCTCATTTCTTGGATTTATTTGTATTCTTTAGTCTTTAGCTGTTGTTTGTAGTCTGTTATGCAAAATTCAGTGCAGTTGCTAAATTTGTGGCCCTTGTGTTTGCATTTCGTTTTCCCATCAAATACTTCTTGCCTCTGTGTTATAAAATATTCTTAAAAGGTGGAATTAATATTTCATAAGTGAACTGCAGTTAGCATTACTGATCAGCAAAGGCTTTTCTAATAGGACTGTGTAAGTGTGGTCAGCGTATCCAAAACCCATCAAGTACAAAATGCCTTGGGGCTTCAGCAGTCTTTGACTCAAAACGTTTCTGTGTGAACCCATCAGAATTAAAGCTGCTGTAACCCTGTAATGTGCCTCTCTGTTGGACTGTTAGAGTGTGCACACTGTTTGGGAAAGAAGACTGCGTTAAGAACAAAGTTATTATTAGCTTAAGATTAAATCCTTGTTGATTATATGTGATGTTTACAATGAAAGAAAGCAAAAAATGTGTTGGCTTTTTTCCTCCATATGCATTAGAATAAAAAAAAAAAAAGTGAGTATCAGCCAGATCAGTTTATAACTACCAAGAAAAGTAGTTTGAAACTACCAAGTTTGTAACTACCCAGAAAGAGCACTTCATGAATTCTGCCTGGACAACACATGCTAAAACTAGATTTTTTTTCTTACATCATTATTCATATTCATTTATGACATGCTAAAATTAACTAAGACATAAGTTAGAACTGCCATTAACCAGCCATGCTCTAGGTTACGCTGCTCTACAGAAAATTCTGATTCTCTTTGAAAATGACAGTGATTAGCTAGGCTTGTTGCTTGGACACTTCTGAGCATAAAGTGACCTGTTTCTGTCTCCTAGGTCTAAGATAGGTAAGGGGCTGCATAGGGACGGTGCCTGAATGGACAGAAGGTGCACGAAGCAGATAAACTAGAAAAAATAGCCATTGGTGAGGACGTCGAACCAACCTTACCTAAGCAGAAGTGGTCTAGGCTTTCAAGGGTGTAGAGGAGCAGAACAGAGCTCGTGTAAGCACAGCAGGTCAACTTCAGAAAAGTATATACTGAACAGTTGAACGAGATTTTAAGAGAGCCAAAACAAAAATCATCTGACCCCAAAAGGCACAGTTGCCCCAATATTTGTTAACAGTGGTTATCCTTTTGGTGTGCTTGTTCCTATTGATAAAAGAATTATTAAATTTGTATACTGAATAGTGAAAATCTTCCAGCTGGGCATACTCGAAGCTTGGTGGGGCTGGCTCTGGCAAGCTGACAGATGGAAAAATCTTATGAGACCGGACAACTGTATCCTGCCAGGGAATATCTGTTCCTAGCTGGAGTTCTGTTGCTTTCAATTCGTTAACCTGAGCAGGAGGATTAGATCCCTGAGCAATCAAGTTATATTTCATCTTTTCAGTTGGAATGCTATTCTTTCAGCTAAAAACCTTTTTCAGTTTAATCTGTGCTGGCATACCTTTTGATAACAAAGAAGCTTAGGAAATATGGACATGAAAAGGAAAAGCAAAATACAATATAAAATAAAAATACAGTAATGATTTTTGATCCACACTTTCAAATCTTCTGTATTTTGCTATTGCTAAAATTCAGACCCAGAGGTCATAATTATAACTTTCTGCAGGACTTTTCGTGAGCCATGGTTACTGAGGATGCCCTTTTACTGATATGTCAGTGGTACCCAAAGATTCCCTGAGTGTAAGGGGGAAAAAAAAGAAAAAAGTAAATTAAAAGAGGAAAGAAAAAATCCCTCAAGAGCCACACTCCTGCTTGGAAGCAGATGGTTTACTTTAAGGAAATTACCAAAACAGGGATCAACATCGCTGAGCTAAAATTTCTGCAAACACAAACTCGAAAAGACAGCCGCATTCCTAAGGAGTTTCCTGTTAAAGGCACCTCTAGTTTGTATCCCAGGGAATACGTTACTCCTTGTGCTCCCATGGCTGCCAATTAAAAGCGTTTCTCACTCTGTGTGCAGCAAGGCCCGTGGCAGAACAGCCGCGAGGCTTCCTGGCGGGTGCCGCGCGTGGGCGACCCGACTCTAGTGCCCTTCCCGGCACGAACATGCGATCCCGGCCGTCGTGACTCATCCTCCTCTTTCGGCAAGGAGGGTGCCTGGGCAGTCTCAGTGGTGGAAAGTTTTAATTACATTCAAATTGATTAAATCAAGCTCCAGCGAAGCCCCTGTAATCCTAGAATAGCAGCAGAATGGCACGAACGGGCTTGGGGGATTACGTCTTTACTCCGACTTCAACGCCACAACAACCTCTTTGCAAAGACCACTTGCTGGATGGCAAACGCTGTCCTTCCATGAGCACGTGGATTTACACTGTGCCTGAGGGGTTGTCAGCTCCGCTGACCTCGGACTGCAGCAGTCCCAAGGCAGCTTGGCCGACTGTCCCCTGAGGACCTGCCGTGGGGTCGTGTGCTCTGTGGCTGGCACCGACCCGAGCGCTGCTGCTGTGAGGAGGACACGGGCTGGTGCTGAACGCTGTGTGACTGGCGCGGACAGGGAGGCCGCTCTGCCACGCGCTCCCGTTCCCTTAACAGAAGTTGTTGCTGTTCTTCCGTTTGTGTCCAAAGTGCCTGTTTTGTGCACACCGGGGATGCTCACGTGTTTCTGGGGCAGGTGTTCTTTGTGTCAGAGAAGACCCCTCATGGAGCTGAGACTGGCTCAATGTGCGTGTGACTCTTCTATAACAGCTCGACCTGTGGAGAGGCTCTGCTAGTTTAGCGCTTCAGTCCAGCGGCTGCCCATGCTACCTGCGAGGGCCTTGGTCCCCTCCATGGTGTGCAATCCTGCTCAAAACCCTGCTTGGTAGGAGGTGCATCTCTGCAAAGTGCTCCGAGACTTCAGCTGGTGCAGTCAGAAGTGTCACAGCAGCTAATTAAATGCTTTCATCTCCATGACTAATGAAAGACTGAGTTACTGCGGAAACATGCCACTGGATTTTACAAATTGTAACTAAAAATAGGAAGCTTGTTAAATTTAAAGGTAGTTAAACTTGAGTGCAGGAAGTGTCTCACTGCGGAGAGCTTTGGAAACGCTTAAGCAGGGCCCGACCACTGTACCTTTTGGCATGTTAAAACATGCAGTTTACTTCTGCATTGGTTTCTTGGAGCTGTGACCAGAGCATGTTGGTGGTGTTCCAGTGACAGTGGCTTTTTGTGTGAGGAAAGACTGGTTCGGCATGAGGTTTTATTCCAAGATAATAGTTCAAGGTGTCATCTGGCAGTGAGTTGCTCTATGTGTGCTCATCCCCAAGATTTCCTTCCTCCTCCCAGGGCCTCCCCTGTTGGTAGAACCCAAATCCGTGGGTGGAAGCGGTAGCAGTGCTTGGAGGGGTTGCTCGCTGCTCCCAGGTCTGTGGCTGCAGTGTGTGCGCACAGGAAGAAATCAGTTTCTTTTTATGAATCAGCTCAGCTTGTCCATCCTATCTGGAAATCTGCTGTTAGCGGTGAACTCATCACCTTGCTCCAACCGACTGCCCCGTTCTCCTGTCTTTTCATATTCTTCTTTGTTATCTTCATTTTTACCAGCTCCGGCTTCCTTTTGCTCCCTTCTGTCTCCTGTCTGTAGTAACCAAAACTTGCAAACTGTGCCCAGTTCTTTCCTAAAACTCATTTCTGCTATCCTTTTTTCTTGCAGAAATGTTTTCTGATAAAGTGCTGAAGTGTTAAATTTTATATTACATAGCGCTCATATCAAACGCTCTGTGCAATAACCATGAAGGGCATTTCTGCCTTGTGTGCATGCGGAAACCTGAAGTGACTTGCTGTGGCTAAATCTCACTTCTCATGAGAATGCCTCGTTGTGTGTGCACGTAGAAAATGGTTTAGCGCTCTAGGGGGAATGTGGGGTTGGAGTAGAAAGCTGTATGCACTCTGTCCATAGTGACAGAAAATATGTATCATCTATGCAAATTCTGTATAAAGTGACTGTTTATGACTTTTAAGAAACATGCGCATGTATGTTAACAAATATTTATGATGTTTATGACATAAACCTATATTCTAAACTTAGCTACTACCTCAGTCTGCGATCCTAAGCCCATTTGATTAGAAGCAAGGACAAATAAACTTTCTAAACCTGATTATTTGCTCTTGTCATCATTTTAGTTGCCCCCTGCAAAGGCATATTCTGATACCAGCACACAGGCATTGGTTTTGTTTGTTTGCTCGTGGTGTTTTTGTTTTCTTTTGTTTTTAAGTGGACTATTAATGAGAACCACTGTGAAATAAAAGTTTAGTTGACATGGAAGACAGAGAAAAAGGACCAAGATTAGAAGTCAGAAAGAAAAACTTTGGCTCCATTTACAGTCTATTCTCTTCTTATATCTTACAAAAAACAGCAATTCCTGATAGAACCCATTTGCACCATTCTTATTTAGGAAGAGAAACAGTGAAAAGTTGGAAGTATTTTTTTCTTTCTTTTTTTAAGTCAGAATAGCCCCTTTAGCTACTGCTTGTTTGAGATAAACATATAACCTAGTTTCTCATCCTGTTATCATTTGCTTATTTCTTCGATGTTTTACCTAGCTAATTTCTTGTTTTGAGTTTTACAAGAAAATCTTTTTATGGTTTTCTCACAACAAACATGTCTTCTGGTAGAAGCCACCACTAATTTTGGGTATTTGTCAGCCTGTATGTAATGTCTGTGTTGCTCCCCAGCTCAGATGTGACATTTCTGAAAGTATGTTAGTACAGTCTGAGTCTCCCAAATCCACCCACTGATGGTTTTGCTGCTTCTGCCCAATGGCCCCAAGTGCCCTCAGATCAGCTGAGATGGCAGAAGTGAGCGGGGATCATCAGGCGGTTGGTGACCACGTTATTGGGGCTCCACCTGACGGCAGATCAGGGCAGAGTGGCCGCGGTGCCAGAGCTTCTCCAGTGCGCAGGCGATGGGGAAGAAATTAGGAGGGTGGTTGAGACAGCGGAAACCACAGTGGTAATTGCATTGCCTGGCTTGGTAGGGAGATGAATGCAATGCATTTGCCGTTGTAAACGTAACACGCTGAAATGAATATGGGAATTTAAATCTTTGAAGTATCTTATGGAGAGGGTTATTTACTGTACGCTATTATAAGATGTCTGCCTCCATCTCCAGAGAAAGAATAAAGTTTGGTCTTACTTTACAGGGTGCGTTATAAAGCAGCACTATTATCAAGTGTTTGTTGCTGAGTAGGAAGTAATTTTCAATTTAATTTCTCTTTAAAAGTCCAAGGGATTGACGTAATCCCTGGGAACAGTTTGACAGGAATCTCTTGAGGGGACTGCTTTGATTTCTGCACAGACATCAGAGGCACAGTGTATATATATATAAAAATGGCAGAAGTGTTGAGTTTCATTTTGCTGGGTTTTAAAGGTTTAATAGATCAAAGCTTTGGATGTTTATGGTAGGTAAATACCAGTATTTAGGTCATGGATAGGCTTCAGTGTGCCAGGGCTAGAGAGGCAGCTCTGAGCCAGAGGCTTTCTGGGTGCGGTGACAGCAAAGCCATGGGCACCAACCTGGATGCCTCTCTCGGCAGCAGCAGGGGAGATGTGTCTGAAATCACCCTCAACATTCCCAGCTATTCATGTCTCTTACCATGTGGTCCTCTGTTCTCCTGTTAACTTAGAGTTTAGAAACTGCTCCTACAAATTAGATTCATTTTGGTTTGAAAGGAAAGCGTGGTGTGAAAATGGGGAGCAGAGTTTGGGTCAAATTTTGCTCAGACTCAGTCATGTTGCGGAGCAGTTTGCAGAAATCTGCTGTTTTCAGTAGTTGGTGATAAGTTTTGCCTTTAGTCAGTCACCAGGTCGAGGGAGGGATCCTGCCCCTCTCCACAGCTCTGGTGAGGCCGCACCTGGAGTATCGGCTGCAGTTCTGGGCTCCCCAGGACAGGAGGGATGGGGATCTTCTAGAGAGGGTGCAGCAACCAGGGTGATTAAGGTACTTGGATGCCTCTCTTATGAGGAAAGACTAAGCGACATGGGCCTGTTTAGCCTGGAGAAGAGAAGATTGAGAAGGGAATCTTATCAACATGTACAAATACCTGAGGGGAGAGTGTAAAGAGGGCTGAACTCTTCTTGATGGATAGGACAAGGGGAAATGGGTACAAATTGAAACATAGGAAGTTCCACCTCCATGTGAGGAAGAGCTTCTTGTCTGTGAGGGTGACAGAGCCCTGGAACAGGCTGCCCGGAGAGGCTGTGGAGTCTCTTTCTCTGGAGATCTTCTCAACCCACCTGGATGCCGCCCTGTGCCCCGTGCTCTAGGTGTCCCTGCTAGGGCAGGGGGTTGGACTAGATGATCTGTAGAGGTCCCTTCCAACCTCAGCCATTCTGTGATTTCATGTGGACCAGCTGCCATTGTTGTGGCAAATGCTTCCCATGGAACAATTTTGCCATTGGATATGTGCTATACCTCAAAGTAGAAGCTAGATTTACGCATTTAGTTGAGAGAAGCAGCTTTAAATAGATTTTGGAGAATATGTTTTTGCTTATGACCTTAAAGCCCATGCAAAATAAAGTATTTCTTGTATTATCCTCTACCCAGCATCTTACACTGTAAAAAATGATTTGTCCAGAACGTTGAGTAGACAATTAACAAAAAAAAATCATAAGTATCTATAATCTGCAAAGGATGAGAATGAGGTCTTGATTGTCATATTTAAAGGAAACAGAATAGTCATGGTAAATGGGTATTCTTTTCATCATTCCATCTGTGCTGAGTTTGTGCTGAAAGCAAATCTCTGAGCTTTCTGAGATTTTGGGGGCAATTAGCATTAATGTTAGTTTCTGTAGCTTTTACTGGGCTCAGAAGACCTACTTTGTCATTCTTCACCTACTCCAGCAGGTGTTCACTAACCAAGAACTTACATAAGTAGTTTGCAGTTTCAGGGACCTTTGCTGTCTTCATAAAAGTGGTGTGCCAAGGATACAGGCTGTACAATCAAGCCATGAAACAGTTGGATAATGTCAAGATATGCCTAGTGAGCAAAAATCTCTCCTTTGAAAATTGAAGCATTAGTTCGGTTTTTGACTTTTCTTGCATTTCATTCATGCAGTTTTGTTTTAGTCCTTTTACTGCTTATCAGCTACAGAATGCCATTAAACCCCTCAATTTATGAGGATAAGTGTAACCCAAACTCATGGAGAATGGGTAAAATGGTTGGATTCTGCCCTCAAATTTCTGAATGAGACTTTGGGGACGCTCTACGAGATAGGGATGGATAGGACTGTGCTTAGCAATCGTTTTATCTTCTGTGCATGTTCCACAGACCTCTGTCTAACTTTATCTACTTCATATAATGTTATGTATTTCTTAGTGAGGCATAAGACAATATTTGATTCAAGTGAAAACTAATATCAAACTATCACAAACTTCATCCAAGAAGCAAATCATGATCTTTGTTGTTTTGCTTTAAAGATTTCCTATTACTTTTACTAATTACTGAGTGGGCCCCACTTGGAGTGCTGGTTTGGACCGGATCACCAGTAACCCACCCTGTACCATGAGCCTAATGAAACTGGTGTTTCTAATATCCCTTTTAAAACGCAGCTGATTAAATTATGCTTGAATTAATTTACTGTGCTCTGCTAGGTTTCTACCCCCTAGTAAAACCCCAACACGTGCTCGTGTGATGCTCAGTTGCACAGAGCCTCCGGGACCACAGTTGCTGTGTGATGGGCATTTTTATTCTTTACGATGTGATTTAGAGAAGAGTGTTTAGCAGCCAGGCTTCTCCTGGAGCCCACCGTAAGGCAGATAAATGACTAAAAGTAGTTCAAGAGGCCTAGCCTGCTGCACCCCCTCCCGTTGGCACTCGCAGGGACCAGGCCTGCCCTTGGGCCGGTGCTCGCAGCACCGGGCCGGGTTCCCGGCAGCCGCCCGTGCTCTGCTCATGCAGGGTCTGTTAGCGGAGCTCTCCTGTGCTTTCTGAATGGGAATAACTTTATGCTGAAATGATTTTGCGTTAGGCGCTCTGTAATACAAGGTTATTTTTGTTGTTTTAATGAAAAACCTTTCAAGAAACTTGTAGTTGAGGGTCTGTGTGTGTTTAACTGATAAAATAAGATAGAGTGAATCTAATTTTCACAGTCGCTGTGCACCTGTCTTCTGGAGAAGAGTCTGAATTCTGTTTTTTCCATTCATGCAAGAAGATAGTTTCAATCCAAAAACTTCTGTTTTACATTAACTTGCAGCAGCAGCACCACAAATAGCCAAAGCACAGGCCTATGGCGGGCCTATGGGTGTCTTTGCAGAACAGCGACTCACGATACGGAAACAGGTGCCTTCTCTTTTAAATCAGCAACACATGTGGTGCAAAAACAGGGTAGGCCACTGTCAGTGTGTAGATACAGTTTACCCTAATTTCCCCATCTCCTCACGACACCATGTTGATATAAGGTGAGAATTAGCTGAACAGTTCTCTTTTCCAGTGTCATTACATAGTATTTTCACTTGTGTATGTTGTCTGCTTGGCATCAATTCCTGTTCCTTTGCTGTGGTTGATTTAAAGCTTTTTTAGTATTTAAATATCAAATATTTTGCTGCATTGGAATATGAGGAGATAGCGCATAAGTGTGAGGAAACTAAACCTTTTAATGCTTTTTTCCCTCCTGCAAATAGGGTTTGAGGCTCAGTTAAATTTATGAAAAAGTACTCTATGAGCTGATCCATAGGAATAAAAGCGGTATTATTATTCAAGAATTCGTTAGCTGAAGTAGTAAAAATGAGAGGACAAAGAGAAACCAAGTGAAAACTAGACCAGTTAAGAGACTGGAGTTTGCATCTCTTGGCATCTTTGGCCCAAGAACTGTTGTTATTTTTGGCAGTCTCTCTGGTCCTGTTTTCCTGCTGCTTCTAAGCCAGTAGGGGTTTTCCCCTGTTAATGCTGGCTGTATTTACAGCTTCCCACCTCAGCTGGTTCCAGCAGCGCTGCCTCCCTCGTCACCTACCTAATGGAGCAGCCTCTCTCCCAGCCCGCGCTCAGCTCGGCCCAGAGCACTGCTTCACGCTGCTTGATCTGTCCCTTCACAGGCATGTGGTGCCTGGTGGCCCTCTCGTTTTGCAGGGACAAGTGTCTCCTGTGACCCTCATGTTAGCCCTGCGGCAGCTGAGGCACTCGGTGCCCGTGTTCCTCCCAGGGTTGGCTGGATGCGCAGCGTTGCTCTGCTCAGCGCAGAGGGGAACATTGCAGAGGCCTTGGTGGGACGGGGCACAGCAGGATGAGGGGGATGAAGAGGGGCTGCGAGGAGAGGAATGAAGGAGCTGTTGGTCCCCTCCAGGAGCGGTGTCTGTTGGACACACTGGCAATCTGCCCACCAGGGGTGGCGGGGACTGGTATCCTGGGGTGCCTTTCTCCTCCATTCCTGGTTCTCCAGGAAAACTCACAGGAATAGCTCTCAAAATGAAGTCAAGGGAAACTAATCGCAAGCATGAGCTTGACACCTCTGCTGTTAGTTCCTTAGTGTTTACTTTGCTTTTAAATTCCTCATGAAGCGAGTGATCGATGTCTTCTATGGGCAACATCGTAGCCGTTAATCGCTCCTGGGAATACCTTCACTCAGAGCTGTGAGTGCCGCCTCTAGTCAGGCGTATGAGGTGTGAATGATAACAGTGAAGGATTGGACAGACCTGATTTATAGTAGTTATTTTATTTTCTTCTGTGAAGAGGCAATGTGCTAGCCTGCTGTCTGGGTTTTCTCTGGATATTTGTAATACAGTATACAATACATATGTAGAAGGTTACTTGGCCTATAAAAATGAGTGAGGAGATGGATAGTTTGAAGGATGTTTATGGTGTTATGTATGGAGTGCACTGTGATTGAGCAACTCACAGATGCTTCTTTCTGTGTTATTTTGTATTGCATGGGAATTCAGTACCATATAATGTGAGAGACTTGGACAGGTAGATTTGCACTGCTGCACCCTGAGCTCAGGAAGGCCGTGTCAGTCGGCGCGCTCAGCAGGCTCTGCTACAGAGAGCAGAGGCTTTGCATCCCTGCAGGTCTCCCAGCACTCCTTTTCCAAAGCAGAAACTGCCACTTTTCCTGGAAATAATGTTGCTACCTCTGCAACATATAAACAAAAGGGAGTTTTATGCAGAAGCAGTTTCCTGTGTTAGGTACTGTTAGAAAAACAGACAAGCTTTTGGGAAGCATAACCATTTCCTCAGTACTGTAAGTTTTGGTTAAATGTCTTATATGCAACAAACTGCCCATCTCCTAATGCCATAGATACTCATGTCTTGGCCTCTTTCCCCAGAGGAGGACATCTTTAGTTAAAAAAAACTGACATAAAACCTTTCCTCCAGAGGCAGGAGGCAGTAATCAAGCACCACTTGGCCAGGAGGGGATGGCAGGAGAGGGCTGCACCTGGGCAGGAGCAGCTGACGGGACACATGGGTTTCTCCCTCCCCTCCCCTCTAGGTGCTGGAGAGACTTTCCTAACCTAGTGCAGAAGAGAGAAACTGGAGAACACGAGGGAAGGCGACGAGGTCCGGAGTCCCACGTAAGGGGCAGTCATGGCTGTGGAAGAGGCAAAGGGCTGACAAGTACAAGTAGTTGCTTCTTAGTTGTTGTGGCATTCCCTCTTCATACATAACCTATTTTTCTATTCCAAAAGATAGTAAATATTCATAGGCCCTGAGTATACAGAAATCAATAAATATCACAGTGCACTTATCCTTTTTGGTTTTTGTTTTTAGGCTCTCTGAAGATGGGGAGTAAAATGGCTAACAAAATTGCACTTAACTCTGTTGCCATAAAAACAAATGGGACTTTTTACAGGTCTAGTCTCTTCAGTTCTACTACTGCTTTTCTTTTCTTGCCAAAACTATCAGAAGTATATTGAGATAATCCATCCATACAATTTCAACTTATTTTATATCAACATACTATAATGCTGTGCTACTGGCGAGTTCCTCCTTTGTAATATTTATTAGCCTTCATCTGGAAAACTTATAACATTTTTGCATCTTGATTAAATTACTTTTAGCTTTGAATATACTTGGAACATTAAGAGAGGAATGTAGATGGTATATAATATTACAGGAACTGATTATCTGCCAACCAATGGCAGTCTCTGATTTTTCTACAGCTAGAAGGGATCTATTATTCAGTATGACAAAATGCTGCATTTCTCAACAGGTTTTATTGAACGCATGTTACAAAGAGAACTGTTGAGATGAGTCACTCGTAGCTTGTACACTCTTTGTCTTTTACTAGCTCATCTGTAATATCACAGTGAGTAATTGGGATTTTAAGTGTTTTATTATATTGATATGAGGTGTGATGTGCAAAAGCTTAATTGTTTTTAATTGAGTGGTAGTGCAATAGCATTTCCTTTTATTTCAAAAGATTCTATTGGGCCAAAGGCAATCAGAAATATAAAATTCTTCTTGTGATTCATTTTCCTCTGTTTATTTCAGTTTTGACAGTTTTTCTCTGGTGACAGGCTTAATGACTTGCCAAAGCAAATAATTGTATATTTTGTTGTTGTTCCGAGTTACACTTCTGAAGCCAGAGAATGAAGATCTATATGTGGAAGTGGTTAGCAGTTAGATCATATCTGCAGAACTATCTAGAAAATTTCTATTTAGAGATGTGCAATTGGTATCTAATTTTAATATAATCATTGGGCAGGAAAAAGTTGTAGCAAAGATTATTTCAAAAGAGAGTGACTGACTCCCTGCATCAGTCACCCTATGCACACAAAATTCAGGAAAAATTCTTTGAGTTACGTTTGGCAGTTAGTTTATTATTTTCATGCAATTATGCCTTTTTAAAACTTGCTAGAATAGTGAGGATGACTTGCTGTTTTATAGGAGTTCGAGAGTTGCAGTGTTCGCATTTGGGCTTTTGGAGCCAGGTCTGTTTTGCTGAGCCCTTTGCTCCTGACTGGGAGCTGTGCAGACCAGTAACTTGTGACACATTCAGCACATGGCAGTTTTTTAAGTGCGGCCCTTTTTCCCAAGACCAAATTAAGGAAGCTGATTCCTTAGGTGTAACTGCATTTTCAAGAAAATGCTAATGGTCTGACACCAGTGGAGAGTATCCAATATGAAATAAATAAGTTTGTTGTTCATGGCCAGAGTGGAGGTTGTTACCATGGGCACGGGCAAAGCAGCAGGGTCAAGGCAGCTGCGTGCAGAAATGCTCCCAAATGTCCCGACCAGCCTGGCACTCAGTGCCAAGGCAGCAGGTCTCCAAAACAGGAAAATGCACAGGGAGGCATGAAGCATCAGAAATGCAGGAGAGGCACCAGGCTGCAGGCAGGAGGTGGGTGCTAGAGGCTGCCTGGGTGAGGATGCTTTTGTCCCTCTGCATCTGGGGCTGCTGCCCCACGGCAGGAGCCTGGTCCAGCCAGCACAGCTTTTGCACCCTGTAATCCACTTTAAACAAAGCTCTGTGCGTCTGTGTTAATTCTAATGGGCTGATTAAATTGTTTATATTGTTAAACTAATTTATACTATTACAGTAATTGCTGCTGTGGTGGAGGCCTGTCAGGGTGGGGAGGCGCGAGCTGCTGCTCTCACGGGTGCTGGTGGACAGACGGGGCTGGCGCGGGCAGTAACGTTGCCATCATACGACAGCAGGAGGGTGAACCACTAATTACCTCAAAATTATTAAGCATGGTTATTGCTGCAGTGTCTAAGGGCTGGTCGGCAAGAGCTCCTTACTCTGGTGGCACTGGAGGACCCAGGAGCTCCGCAGGGAGGGCAGCACCCACGTTGCCCTGACCGCGGCCTGCGTTTACCCACGCAGGACATCACAAAACAGGGCAGTGTTTCCCTTCCAGGCTGTTTGTGTTTGTGTCCATTGGGATGGCCGCATCGCGATCCCTCTCCTCCCGGTGTGGTGTTACTGTACAGGCGGCACGTCGATCCGTGTTTTGCCTCTTCCCATTAGAAGAGCAGCAGGATGCTGCGAGGCAGCTGCAGGGCTGGGGTGTGCGGAGCGGGGCTTGATTTCGCACTGCTGGTTTGTATTTCTGAAAACTGCTTTTCAGTCAGAAAGTGGAAATGGTTTTTGACATTCTGAGAATACTCAGGAAAGCAGCAGAGAGCCCAATTTGTTTTTTAAGAAAATGGATAAAAATTATTCTAAGCCCCAGTTACTATGCCTGTAATTCGCTGTATTTCATCAATCAATCCATACTTGCCCAGGAACTTCTCCTGATGATGACTAGTAAGAAATGAGAAATAAAATTTAGAAAGGAGGGATAGCACAAGGGAAGTAATTACTATTTTAATAATGTAAAAACAGTTTGGAAATTACTTTTTTCCAGGAAAAAGTACAGAATTTCCAAGCCAGATAGTGGAGTTCATTTTTCCATGAACTGAGGAAATACTTTTATTTCTTGAAATAATTAGCTTGCCCAAGTTTTGTACATTTTGTTCAAACAGGTTAGAAGTGACTATGTATTTTATTCAAGATAAGGGATTAGAATGGGATCTTAGGTCACTTCCTAGCTGATAGGGTTAAAAGAAACCTCAGAGTTATAATAAGCATACTAAAGGCAGAAGTCTTGGAAGGTGATGGAGCCTTAAGCCAGCAGGGATGAAAGATTTTTGAAAACTCAGATGCTTTATTTATTCTTTATTCATTATTCCTTTTGGTGGTAGCAGCCAGCCAGCCGTGTGTGTGCGCTGTTATCCGGGCTCTGTGCAAACGTGTGGAGAAACGTGAGCGAGGGCAGCCCTGGCTCCGGGTCGGGGTGACGGCTCCCGTGGTGAGCTGACAAAAGACAAAGGGTGGGAAGGAAGAGAGTCACGGGAAGGGCTTTGGGATATAAAGCATGTTGGAAAACCCTTTTTAGGGCTCAGTGGACTCAATCTGTAGATCTGTGGCACAGGAATAGAGCAGGGTAAGGGCAAAGAGGTGAAGGCGGTGGGTCTGCAGCTGCAGTTCCCCAGGAGGAAGCTGAGGCAAGTTGAAAAACGATACCCAGAGAAGAACTGTAGCATGTGTAACAGTTAGCATGTTCAAATTAAGTCAGTTTAAAAAGTGTCCTGGGATTCTGCATTTTGGGGAGTGTCCTGTTGTCAACCTTGCTTTTATAGCATTGTACAAGCTGAAACACTAAACAGTTCCTCCTTGGCCTGCGTTGCGCTCTCCTTCGTGTGACTGCAGTATTTTAATTTTGTATGCAACGTGCTCACAGATTACACGATTTGCAAAAAATACTTTTTTTATTTATAAATTAAATTACTTAAACCTGCAGTCTTTGAATTGTACTGCTGAGCAAATTATTGAACTACCTCCAAAACACTGAGCTTGAAGCAAGCACAGAAAGTTTTCGAGTTTATGAGGAAGTGCCTAGGATTTCAGCCAGCTTTGCAGGCCAGCAAAGGCAGTGACTCATGCTTACTGTTGGGAACACAGTATTTATTATTTGACCTTTTGGGGATTAGATCTGAACTACCTGTGTCTGAACTGTAACTGTTCAACTCCGTAATTCAGGCCATTGAATAGAAAAATTTCAGGTAGCTTTTGTCTGTAAGGGATAGTTCTCCCAGCACTGGTTTTGTAGTGATGAAGTGTCATTGGTTTTTTTATTCTTCTTTTTATGAACCCTGCTAGAAGAGAGCGTTTATATGGCTCTAAATTTATTTCCCTTTTATTTTTAGTTGCAATACAGGAGAAGTGTCCATCTGAGGTCATAACAAATGAAAGGAGAATGCAAGGGGAATTAAGAAATTTGAAACTGTTCTGTGCCATGAATCTAAATTGCCAACATATAAACAGACTGCAGACCTTTGCCAAAATAAAAGAGTTTCTTTATGGTTCTCCCTCTCAGCTCCCCATGCTTTTCTGCTCAGTTGCTGCCAGTCTTGATGCTGGATTATTTTACTTGAATGCATTCACATCAAATTTATTGTTTTTATTTAAGTCTACCCAGGTTTGACATGAAATGATAAATGGACAAACAGTTCCATTAATATTTTACAGAGAGGATGGTGGATTTTTGTGATGGAAACTATATATTCACTCAGGATATAATATTTAATGGTGCAAATGAATACAGTAGAGATTTCTGCTTTTCCCAAAAGGAATGGCAATGGGCTCCTTTATCCCAAAAGGAGTGAAAGAAAGGAGAAACCATGCTGGTGAGGAGGGAAGACACACTATAGTACGAGGCAGCGCAGGAAGCTATGGAGCTGGAAGGTGTGTCTGAAGAGCGAGGGGCAGTAACAATGCGCCTCGGATGCACACTTCTCGCGCCCAGCGTGGTGCTGCACCACGAGCCCCATGTTCCAGGCGGAGACGGCTGCTCTGCACACAGGGCAGCCGGGAGCTCTGCGTGCAGCCGCGCTGGGCGCGTGGAGCCGTTCGTGACGCCCTGCGACTTCTGGCCTCGTGAGCCCGGGCCGCTGCTGCCGTAGCGGGTCCTGCATAAACAGCCCTGCACAAAGCCCCGCATCTGCAGGGCTTTCCATGGGGCAGGAAACCTGAGGTCGATGTGGTGACTGCGCTGGGGTGGCAGATTCCATTGCTGATCTATAGATTTTTAGTGGATGTGATGTCCTAGACTGAAACACCGAACCCTCTTAAGACAACTATATTTTAACGACACTGATAAAGGCCAGTTATTGCTTCCAGGCATCTAATGGCACAAATATTAGCAAAGCTATTACCTAGTTACTTGGCACCACTGTCGCTGATGATTAATGTACTGCGGGCAATGTCTTTGCCACAAGCACAGTGCAGCTTTCTAAGCAGCAACAGGGGGTTGAAATGAGATGCTGAAGAGCAACATTTGTGCATGTAGCATTTAGTGACTATTCAGAAAAATAATTGATTTTTGTTGCAGAGAGTCCACTAAGGAGGAGGCCAGGAAATAAATGAAAGCAAGAATTGATCCATTGTTTGTTGAGCCCAAGGACAATTAATCATTGCTGTGACAGCATCTCTCCCGTGTGTTTGCATGACACTGTTTTAGAGTGGTGGGCAATTAAGTGCATGCAGTATCCATGAAAAGATTAACTGCTCCTTTGGGTAAGGCATTCAGTGCAGGTGCATATTAACTGCAGTGTCTTCCTGGGCAAGAGAGGGAGGCTGCCTGCTGAGTGGGAGAGGGTTGGGAAGTGGGATCCTCATCTCTGGCCCCTCCTTGGCTCCCTGGACTCACTCTGGGAGCCCCTGCCCTGCCTGGTTGGGAACAGTCAGGAGGCTGCAGAAACTGGGAACCCCAAGGAACTTGCAAAAGGTCTCTCTAACCATGCCATGTTTGGAATAAAACAAGACAATTGGAAATGGCACATAAAAAATGCAAATTTTGCATAAGAAAATAAAAACATATAGTGTTATATGTGACATAAACTGTATAAACCTAAGGAGTGCACATGTTCCAGAATGTTAGCAGATAGCTAGCTATATAAAGTGTACTCTGACATGAATTTTATTTAAACTTAAGGGTTTCCTGGAACATGCAGGTGGGAATCTCAGCATAAATATGAATTTAGTGCTTGGGCCAAAAAAAAAGAAATCTAAAGAAACACAGCAAAGGGAATCCAAAATAGGAATAAATCTTCAAGCACATCATACACAAGATGCCTGTCAGACAGTTTTAGGGCCAGCAGATGAGACAGATAAAAGCAGTACTTGGAGAAGATAAAACCACTGCAAAGAAACTAAGTAAATTGACTTTTTTTATTGTATAACAACCAAAAATTTCCCTTGGTGGAATCTGCAGGAATGAGATCTCTGGGTTGTGACAGCTAATTCAGTGAAGACATCATCTTGTTGCCCAGTAGTGCCAAATGTTAGGAATTACTAAGGAGCAGAGAACATCTTTGACCTCACTGAGTGAAGCTGTGGTCGCCTGTGCCTTGAACGTCATCCCAGAGAGACAGGTCAGAATTGGAGAAAGCCCAGGGAAAATGCAAGGTGATTAATCCAATTTAGGAGATGGCCTCTGTCCAAGGAGCAAGGCAGCTTCTGGGTCACGGCACAGAAGCGCCGGCCGCGCTGGGTGCCGAGTCCTGGCAGAGAAGGCAGCTGGGGCCTTTTGTCGCGCTGGTCAGCAGCAGCCGAGGGGCAAATGGGGTTTGTGTCCAGCCTCCCTGCAGGGTGTCCTTGGTGCAGGGTGCGCTACAGGCTGCCAGCGCACGTGTGGCATGGAGGAATATTTGCATTTGTTCGTATTTCTTTCAAAAATGCCCATCGGAGTGGGGCAGAGGGGGAGCTGCGAGTCACAGCATGGGTGCAAGCACAGCAGCTCGGCCGCGTTTCCCCGCGGCTCTGCCTCTCCCGTGCACGGCTCTGCAGTTGCAAAGCCACGTGTAAGACACGAGGCAGCGGAGAAGGAGCTGACAGCAAAATGATTTGGGCTTGGAGAGCAGCAAATTTGCAGGAATGATGGCAATTTCCTGTGTGGCACGAGAGCAGCCAGGGGGATTTCCAGATATATATGTGTGTGTATATATATAAATGTCTTAACATGAAAAAAGAAAAACAGATAATTGAAAATTCAGTGCAACTAAGACATCTCTGTAGGAGAATTTTTTTAAAAAAATAATGCCTCTGAGCAGCAAAAAATCAAATGTATTATAACGAAACAACATATTTTGCTCCTCAAATTATAGTGCTTGACCTTGATAAGTACTTCATAAAAAGCACATTTAAAATAAGCATTTACATGTAAATTGCTCAGCTCCTTCAGAATTAGTGAACTGAAAAATGAGTTAATAGCAGATTTTAGTTATAAAAGATTCAGGTTTATAAAAGGACTTAATGAATAACAAATCTGCTGTGGATCCCCTTTCTTTTACACTACACCGAGAGAATTGGGTTAAAGTTAGCACATCCTTTTCAAGTTGTGGATAAGCATTACCATACCCTTTCATGCTTGCTTAATGATTAAGCTTGTTCAGTGTTGTTACAGTTTTTTTCATGGAAATGAACATTTCTTTTATCTTAAAATAGTGAACTGTTGTTACTTCCTGCAGCATCAGTATGCACCTGCTCTTGCTTAACTTACTGATGTGGATATTGAAGATTATTTCAGTAGCCAGTGATCAGCCATCAACATGTAGGTTTGTGTGTAATGTGGATTTGTTAACAACAAGAACAAAACTCCTAAGTTCATAGGTATTCAGCTGTCTTTTCATAGACAGCTGATATGCGTGGTGCCTTGTCAGAGGGAAATCTTTTGCTAGGAGAGATTTGGGCTTCCTTTCATGGTAGGAATAGTTTTCTGTTAATATGTAGAAATCTGATATTAGCAGAGGGAGACTTGGTAGGTGTAACTCAAACTTTTGCAGAAACTTTTCCTGGCATTATTTTAAATACAAATTGTAAATGGCAGCTATGAATCAGCTTTAGGTAGTGAGCATAAATCACAGTAATTTTTCCCCATGAGGGAAGCAAATATACCATTTAAGCCATTTTCTAGCTAGGCTACAATCTAGCAACATTCAACATAAGCCTTAGTAGTCCTGAAAATAGCAAATATCCTAAAAAGTGATGGCTCCATGAAACTTCCTTGCTCCTCCAGTCAGAGGAACTGAACAGCAATTCTACAGCTGGAAATAGTCTTATGAGGGAGGATTGGGTTTATTATCTTGTCTGGAGACACTGTGTCTCTGAATCAGACTATGACTGAAGCATTTCTCATCAAAAAAAAAAAAAAGAGAAAAAAGAAAATGGAAATGCTTTCAAACTAGCTCAAAAATGAGCTGTCTCAAAAAACTTATTTCAAAGGTAACTGCTGAGGCTTTTGTATTCCTTTTATTTATTTATTTATTTATTTATTTTTCTCACCTGTGAAAGAGAGCTGAGAGGCTTTGGAAGTTGGGATGAATCGGGTTGGTTCTGAACCAACAGAATCTGTTCTTGCGGGGCCTGCGAGGCAAATGCCTCGACTGCGATCTTAAACCCAGGAGAATTCCGGCATTTGGCTTCACAGGCTCAGTGTGAGCCGAATCATTTTTACTTTCTTTTGCTTTGTTTTCAGACCAAATTGTGGTAATAAAGGGATCTCGATTTGCTTGAAATGAGGCCTGGGTATATTTAAGAACTTTAGCAGGTTATTAGGTTATTAAAAATGTGAATAAAAGGATTTTAAAAGAATGGAAAGTATTTTTCACAGAACATGATCCATCCATATATGTTATATTTTCAGAAACAGTTGGAAAATGCAGCAAATATTTTAACAAATAAGTTGCTTCAGTCTATAATGGCAACACAAAAGCTAAAGATACAGGACAACCCAAATATTTGCTACCAGGTTCTGGTGGCAACATAACTTTTCCTATCAATGCCATTCAGCTATTTAAGTGCAAGGTCTGAATCACTGGTTTATGTCCAATGAAAATCAGTGTGAAAAATACATCTTATAACTGGCATACACATAAGCACAGCTGTTGTATGGGATCATATTATTGCTAGATGCTGTTTATTATTTCTTAATAAAACTGAAATGTCAGTGCATTTCAGAGGCTTTCTTGCAGTCACCCCAATTAGTCCTGTCAAGCTTCCTTGGCTGTGGCTGAAAATAAGCTCAGCCTGGTCATTGATTCTCTTTCCGTGATGCTGGTTGACATCAGCAGTTTTGTAGTCAAAACAATGCCATAAATAACCGTGAGTTATTTTCAGATGTGGAAATAACACTAGTTAGAGATCAGAGCAGTTGCTGCAAATGAACCCAAGTTATTTTAATGCACACTGGAAATAGATACAGAAGATGGGAATAAAGAGTTAGGGAGGATGCTTTGACAAGTGCTGTGTTCAGAAATAGCTCTGGTTTATATCTGAATTGTAAAATACAAAGGAAAAATAAATGCAGCAGCTCTGCATAATCACTGAGCCATTTGGGGCAAGACTGCCCACTTCCCAAGCTCCTTATTCCCCCTCTCTTGCTCCTGGACCCGAAGGGTCTCTGGAGGTTCGAAGCTCTTTGGGATGAGTGACCTACATTCCACTAGATGTAGGGGTAGAGGCTGCGTTTCCCAGGTAGGAAGCCCTCCCGTTGACAGTGGATGGCAACCCATTGCTCCAACCCTTGCATTAAAAATGAAGGTTTCTGTATTTTACTTTCTAAGACTTAAAAGAATAATAAAAAAAGAGACTTGGTGTATGTAGTTTAATGGTTTCTACTAGATGTTGACAGGCTCAGGACTGGGCGGCCAGCAGTTGTTTGCAGCTCAGGGCAGAAGTCTCCATCCCTCGGCCTGCTCGGCCACCAGCACGAGGGCAGGAGTCTCCAGTAATGGTTCTTATTACCCTCAGCAATATCGTCAGGTGTATGTCTGTAAGCCTGTGTGAGTATGGTCTTTAAAATGTAAACGTTTTAGTTAAGATGTGCTGATGAATCGCTTCAGTAGTCTCATTGGCAAGAGACATAAGAAAAGATGCTGGACCGCAGAACTTCATTGGCAAAAGTTTGGCAGATGTCTCGCTTGTGGCCTTTGTGAGATAGAGCATGCGAGGGAAGGAGGAGGCACTATATTTTGGTGGTGTCAAAGGGAATAATCTTCTACATTTTTTGCAGAGTATTGTATTTTTCTTCTGATTCTAAGAACAGCTAAAATTTTATTTCACCTTTGAGATACTTTAAATTTTAAATCATTTAAACAGTTGCTGTTTTCACAGAAAATAAGTCTTTTCCCTTTATTTTAATTTTCAAACTGTGACAAAAGTTTGTAAAATGTCTCCCACTTTGTTCAGTTTTTAATCAAACTGTCTTGAAATTTCAAAATGTTTTCAAGGGAAGAGCTAAAGAGTAAGTACCCTGTCACTTGTTTTTAGGATTTTTTTTTCTTTTTTTTTCTTTTTAGATCAGGCAAACATAAATAGGGAAGCAGAAAGAAAGATAAATCTTTAATTTTATACCTACTGAGAAATAATGTCATAGCCACTGCAAATGGTAATTTCAAAAGCTGTCAGTCCTCCAGTAGCTGTGGCAAATTGCACATTTAATTATCTCAGCCTGATCTTACGCACTGAGACAATAGGACGTCAACACGGGGAAGTTTGGCTTGACATTAAATGTGAGATCTGTAATTTCTTTCTATGTTGTTCAAGGAAAGGAAAAACTAAATCAGCAACAAAACTTCTGTTAGTAATCAGCAACAGCCTCCTACTTAATTCCAAGTGGCTTATATTTTAGGTAGACTTTTTTTTTTCTCATTTCATCTTGAGCTGCAAGGTTTGAGAATTTGTTCAATTGAGAAGTCTATTATTTGGAATGACAGTAAAAGAAGTTTATATTAGATAAGCAGATAAAAGCAGGGAGATGCAGATCGGCATGAGTGGCAAGCCAAATGAATTGGAGTAACAGAGTTAGTGTTCCAGGACGTGGGTGCCAGCTGTCTGTGAAGGCAGATTGATAAGGTTAGGGGAGAGGTGATCCCAGCAGAAAGGAAGGAAAATCCTCATAGCTTCTGTTTCTGCTCTCTTTCTTATAAGGAACTCTTCTGTTAGCAACCCTTCTTGTGCATAAAATAGATTTGTAAATATTTTTGAGTACACGTCTAGAGCTGTCTGTCTGTCAGAATATTTATGAGCATTTGTAAGTAGTGGTTAACAGCTGTAAATTCTATATCAGCTCCACAAAGTGAGGCCACAGCACAATCCCATTCCTCTTGTTTTAGTGACTGCAGGTCATTTCCATTCATCTTATAATGTTTGGTGTGATTTCAGCAAATATCTGAGAATATTTTCTCCGTGTTGACTTCAGTTGGTGTAGGGGATGCTTAGGGTATAATGAGGGTTCTCCTCAGATGTAAGAGCTGTGCAGCCTTGCTCAAGGATATCCTTCTGATATCAAGTTATCCAGCAGAAAAAATACTTGGGCTTGAAAAACCCAACTGAGTGATCAGTAGCTGCTTTTAGTGCCGATTTGAAGTGGGCTGTTCGTGTGATTTTGCACAAGCCCCACTCGGTGTGTAGCAGGGAGACCCCCTTGGGTTGCCCTTCATGGAAGGGAACTGGTGTTGACAGATCTCTTTAGTGTGCTTTGTGGTTGCAAGACATACTCGGGCAATGCTCCCTAAAATGCACGTGGGAGACGAGTGGATAACGTGTCAGACGTCCTATAAAACCTCTCTAAGTTTTACAGTGGAGAAAGGGAGCCTGCTCACTGCTTTCAGGCTTGTCCCACCAGCTTGAGGTGCGAGGTCGGTGAAGATGCACTTGTCATGGTGCATCTTTGCTGTTGTCATTGCTGTTGCAAAGGTGAAGATGGGGCTAAGGTGGAACCTGTGAGTTGCCCTCTGGGAAGCTGATCCTCTGGCAACGCTGGCACAACTGAAGAGGGAAATCCTAGAGGAGTGACTTTAGGAGTTCAATGATTCCTTTGGGAACGTGGGTTTTCTCTTACTATTGCCCCAGTTAGCCCTGGAGGTGCAGCCTCCACCTTTGCGGTGGTCACTGGGCAGCCCTTGCCTGGCTGTAGTACCATCATGGGACTGGGTTTTATTTTTGTGAATTTTTTGTTTGTTTGATTAGTTTCAGCTACCCCTATGTCTGACCTGTTCGTGCCTGCTGTTGTGCTCAGGGAGCAGCAAGTCGTGGAAGGGAGCGTTTCAGTGAGAGCTCCTTGTCTGAAGCTCATTCACTCAGGTTGTCTGGTGAATATTTTGGTGTTATTTATTCATCTGAATTACCCAGCAAAATGGGGAAGCTGATCTTGACTGAGATCTTATAGGTTCTTCTGAAATGTTAGTAACGTGAACTGTGAAATCTGTGCATGGAACCGGAGAATAGGCTATCACAGCAATTAGCAACCCCGTTTGCAGGAAAGGTCAGAATCCTTCCTCACTGCTTCACTGGAGACGCTGAAATGAGTAAGAGTCATATTTAAGAAAATAAAGGAAAAAGTGTAGCCTATGCAGGTACAGCAAGTGATGTATTATTTAATTTAAATCTTGTTATTTGACGGGGCATGGGCCTTCAGTCTTTACTCCTGTCAACATTAAAGATAGTCTCCTTTAAGGAGCTTAAAGGGAATGTATGTACGCCAGGAAATTATAGTGGTCCCCAAAATGCCTAAATTCATTATGAATTCTCCTTATTTTAAAGCAATCTTTTGAATAAGTAATTTTCTGATTTTCCAAGCTTCCTTTGTATCTCAATATCCTTAACAACTTTGGTTAATTCTTTAATTTCTTTGAAATTAGCTTCTTATGTAAGGGGTTTTTTTTTTCCCTATTTCTTAACTTTTGGTTTATTGTAGTAAATAACAGTAAAAAATCTGGTTTTATCTCCTTTGACACAAGATAACTCCATTGAAAAGGTATTTTAGGACATTAAAAAATGCATTAAGGAGATTAAATTATTGCCTCTAGTAATTGCTGAGGATAACAATACTCTTTTGACCGAACAGTTGCAGAAGAACATAATTGAAGTCTCCTTGGGCATTGCAGAAGTGTTCAGCGCTGTCTTTTAAAAGAGTTTTTGGAATAATTACCATACTGGGTGATTACTCTTTGCAATTTTACTTGTCTGCTAAGAACCTTTGAATCTTCCTAAACCATCCTTTCACTTCTAGGAATCCTTTTTCTTGATATTAATACAAAATGGAGGAAAATGAAGAGAATTTAGCAAAATGGGGTTTTGCTTTTTTGAATATTGGATTAATTTAGTTTTAATCAAATGTTTTTAAACTGCTGAGTTATTATCAGCTCTTTTTTATGGTACAGGCAAAACACGTAACAGCTATGCCATAAGCAAAAAAGGATTTTTAATTTGTAATAGATTTCAGTTACATGGAATTTATTGGCAATTTTAATGGATTTTAGTGGGACCACACACGGAATAAGATATTTCTGAGAAAAGGCTGGCCAGAAGGTGCTCTCCATTTGTTCTCAGGGGGCTGTTTAAATCTGTTACCTGCCCTGGTTGTGTCTGTTAAATTACTTTCAAATGTTTCTTTCCCAGCTGCACTGAGCTGCAGAATGGGAGAGCAGAGAGGAGTTGTCAGTGCTGGGAGTAACGCTTGTACTTGGGCTGATCAAAAACGGTAATGAGACATTATTCTAACCTGGACTTGGCATGGTTAATTGACTCCTACAATACATAGCTCCTGCTTCATTAAAACTTTGTTTTAATGAAGACCAAGTTAGGGGAGAAGTTCAGAGTCCTGGTTTGGCCCAGTATGTGCTGCTGCTCTTCCCGCAGTGTTCCCGGTGCCCATCATGGGGAACCTCACAAGCTGGAAGCAGCAGATATGAAGGCCCTTGGCTCTTGCACAGTTGTCCCCCAGGAAAAAATGCAGCTCATGCTGGGTCTGCTAGAAAACACAGGTTCTCTGCAGACAAGGGGTATGATTCCCCCTCCACCCTCGCAATGTTATGCGTATTTTTGTCTTTAATCATTAGAGACTGACTTAAGCTTGATATTGTTTGATATTCATATGAAAATTGCTATCAATCATTACTTTTTTCATGTTCATCAAGACCGAGGCAATAAAGTCACAGTACGGTAGTACTGAGCTCTAAAGAGCTCTAAAGACCACGGTCCCCACTGATGCAGCAGTCCTGCAGCAGGTCAGCACCAAGAAGTTGAGGGCTCACATTACTGGGGACAGGAGAGAGAAATAAATTATAAATAAGGATAAATTATTATCTTTGCCGCATAACATTCCCGTGGAGATAAACAGAAATTCGTAATTCAAAACAGCCAAATTTGTCCCACTGAGACGAATTGATTTCTGATGCTTCTGAGGGAGCAATGAAATGAGAAATCAGATTTATATCGGTTATGTGGCTTTCTCATCAATGTTAGGAGTACAAAACATTTTTAAAAGTGGACTGCAGTTGCCCTTGGCTATATAGAAGATTAGTCTTTAGAAGGAAAAAGCTCTGTGTCCCACTTTTAAACTGTCAATATGTTGTACTGGCAGAAAAAGCTTCATAAAAACATCCGATAAATGCTGTTAATGACTGAAAGAAAGAACCTCTTGTGATTATTAACTCTAGCTTGTATAAATTGAAATATGCCTTCACAAATTACATTTAGTTTCAAAGAAAAACATCATGGAAGAAAATGGCAGCAATCCTTGCAGCCTCTTAGCTGTATAAATCTGATCTTAGCTTGTTAACCTTGGGTAGGTTTGTGCTGTGTTTTTTTTTTTTTTTTTTTTTTTTTTTTTAAGGAATAACTAGTTATGTTTTAACTGGAACTTCTTAAAAACAGACAAAACAGTAGCATTTCTAGCACCATGAGGAATGATATCAAGGTAGTTATAAACTACATATAAAATACAAGTGAAAAGGAAGAGGCAGTTCCTGGCTGCTGCTGCTCATAGCTACTTTGCACATGTTCATTTGTAACTGCACTAAGGGCTTTTTCTTTGCAAGATAGAAGCTTAAGTGCAATGTTTTTTCTTCCATGTTTTAGATGTCAATTGGACAAATTAGACACAAGAAAGTTATTACTACTCTTAACTGATATTAATGATATTAACAGTTGTTCTCTGATAGTGGCATTTGTTGAGAAAATGGTGAACCATTAGCAAAGAGGTTTATCAAAATTAAAAGTTGAGACTAAGTAATTACTATTAAATGGATACATTTTCAAAATATATTACTAGATTTATCTAATATATCTGTATTTGTAAATAGATCTCCTGAGTGTGATGTTATGGCTTAGTGGTGGATTTGGGGAAAACTTGAGTCCCTTAGTGATACACTCTCAGAGCTCTAATCTTGTTTCAAAACTTCCTGCAAAATTCATGCATAGAGTGTACAGGTAATGGCAAAGAGGTGGGAGACGTGTATTTCAAATCCCTGTTTAGGTCAAATAAAGAAAAACCTTTTTTCGAAGGCAGTAATTTGCCGCAACTGTAGGTTCATGGCAAGGCTGTATCGTGAGCAGCACGGTGTGTGTCAGAGTGGCGCGGTCATGCAGAGAGGGCCTGGGAGTGTTGATGCAGGTTGTGTTCATATGGTCCCATGCCCTGCACAGAGCCCACAGCCGCACGCGGCACCGCGTACTCTGCTCCAGGGTTCGCACGTAGCACTGGATGGCGATAGCTGCCAGGTCCCTTCTGCAGCCGTGCAGGAGGGGAGACGGTGAGACTGCGGCATGGGGCAGGTTGGAGATGCCTGGAGAAACCTGCGTGCAAGCGGCTGTGCGGAACGGCATCCCCTGCGTCCTGATGGAGCCTGCGCTGCTTCAGAGGCACCCGGCGCCCCTGCTCAGCTACTCCCCGCCACAGATCACCGTTTCTGCGTTCTTCAGGGCACGGAGAAGATGGAGTAAGGGGAAAATAGGGCAGCTGGGAGTGCGTCACCTCTGCTTTGTGTGCAGAGGGATGAGAAGAGCACGTTTCATGGGAGCGTGCAGAGCTGTCGTGGTGCTTCCCTGTCTGAGGTGGAGCCTGTAATCCTAGCAGGAGTTTTAAGACTTGGAGCATCTGAAGTGAAGGCAGGCTGCAGATCTTCCACATTTAGAAGTCTGTATGGAGCACATCTGCCTCTTCATGCTTTCCTGTGGCAGTCAATTTAATTCCAGCTGACAGCAGGGAGAAATGATGTGTGTCGAATAAACCTGATTATGTGGAAGTTTTCTGTTTCTCTGCAATGCCTGCATTTCTGAAACACAACAAAAAAATCCAAGCCAAATTTAAAATAAACTAAAATTTATAATGTTTCTAAGAAATGTAATGTGAAAAGGTTCAGAGCCTTTGACGCTACATAGAAAGGTGAAAAAATGGTTTTATTTTAGAGAATTTAACAACTAAGCAGCTCCTCCTTTAGTTACATTGCTTTTATTTTTAATCTCATGTTTTCTATTATGAAGAGGACAAAAACATCTGATCTTTTTTTGACATTTTTAAGCTGAGCGCTCCATCCAAAATGACCAAAAGGCCTGCACATAAAGGAGAAGGTGCTCATGGAAGGAGGCAGCAGTTGTTTTTATGTTGTGAACTACTGTGTTGCTTATTCTGCTCATCTCATGGGGAAGCCCATGGAGCCCCCAGCACTGCATGGCTGATCTCTCGGGGGTCGGACTGGATGATCTCTAGGGGATCCCTTCCAATCTTAAGCATTCCCTGATTCTTCAAGCAAAGGCAAGAGAAGGAAAGGAAGGGAGGATAGTAAGGAAGAAATGAAGGATAACGATGGCAGATTTAAGTCATATTTCAAAACGGTCTTGGATGTGGCATCAAAACTTGATCAGTATCTCTGTGTTTAAAATGTGTTTAAAAGATGAGCTAGGTTGCAAGTAAAAGCAGTCGTTATCCTGTGCACAAGGAATTTTTGAATGCTGTTAGCTTAGCCTCGAGAGGCAGGAAGGGCACAAATGTACCTAGTTTAAGGTAGTTAAGCGCATCAGCTACCCAGGCAGAATCCCAGAGCAAAAATAGCTATAAGCCCCTACAAGCCTGTAAAAGTAGCTCTGCAGGCCAAAAGCATCAAGCTGAAGAGCAGCTAGATAAAGACCATTAGTGAACTGCCACCTCTTTGGAAAACCTTTGTGTGACAGTAGCAGACAGCAAACACATTCATGGGGACTTCAAGCAATCTGTAAAGAGAAGAAAAGGCCATGCTCACAATAGGTGTTATTGCTAACCTGTGTTGACAGGGTCAGTCCTTGAAGTAATAACCAGACTTGCGAAAGGCGAACTTGTGTGAAACAGAAAACTTTGAAATATAAAAGTAAATAGAGAGTTGAATCATATTCCTTGATCTTCTGGAAGGAAATTTCTTTTATGTATATATATATATATCAGAAAGTTCCATATATATCAGAAAGTTCCTTTCTGTGGCAGCTTTTACTTAACTGCATTTAAGAGACTTGCATAGTGAGGAGCACGAGGCTAAAGTGAAAAATGGTAATGTTTTAGGTATGAATTTGAGGAGGGATTTCAACTTTTCAAATAATGCCACTGTTAACTTACAGCAAGGGACTGTGCTGATTATTGTCATATTGTCATAATTATTGTGCAAGAGCCAGTCTCGGAGGTGACGAGCTCTGGTCAAGAATGAGCCGCTCATTACGATGTCTGTTAGCTGGAGTAGGAAACCAGTGAAGGGAGGAAAGGACCTGCTGGCATCACCAGTTTTCTCTTTGATATATCCTGGCTTGGCACATGGCAAAGGAGATGCTGGACACAAATCTCTCATCAGGCTGACTGGCTCTTTGAACTAGGTTGGCTTCACAGTCTATCCTTACAGATTTATATGTTCCTTGAACATAAAAGTTCCCTCCTTCCCTGGAGCTGTTATAGCTCCAATCATAACCTTATTGCATCTAGAGAAAAAAAAATGCTGTGTTATTTATTTATTTTTTATTTCAATAATGTGCTTCATTACAGACATGGCTGACAAAGTGTGGGTGGAATTTATTCCCCCAAAGGTAAATATTGAACTCCATTTTATCTCATTCAGACTTTACTCATTAAGATACAATATTGACCTTAGCAAAAGTCAATATCTGCTTACGTTCACTGGCTTGCAGAAGTGGAGGGAATGGAGATGGATGGGACTTATTTTTGTCGGTTTGTTGTTTTCCACCATTTTGAGCAGATCAAGATTAAGCGCTGCTGTAGGTTCATTGTCCCTCAGTCTTGAGACTCGACTAGAGTATTTTCTGTGTGAGATCAAAAAATCCATGCAGCAGATGCATCAAGAACAAGACAAATTAAAAGAGTAGAGCAGGTCCTGGAGGTAGCTTCAGAGAATATATTTGACGTTTTGTTTAGTGTAGATTTTCCTTTGCTGCAGAGTCTCCTAACTTGAGCCCTTTCTACACTCAAAAACTATTAACCTTGAGTGCAGTGGTAATTTTTCATTTGAAGTGGCTGCTACAACTAAGGCGTGGATCTTGGATAAGTATCAACTGACAGCTATTTCCAAGGCTATTCAAAGACAGACTCTGACTTGAATACCTTTAATTGTCCTCTGGTTCCTACAGTTCCCCTTCTACCATTCCCATAAAGCAACAGAGTAGGAGACATTTTACAGAAATCTTTCTTATTTGAGTCATTTGCTTCGAAGTATCTTTTCAAAAGTTTTCTGGATTTACAACATGATAGAGACATGCCTTGAAGCATATTTCCTCAAATAATTTCAGTGTAATTTTATTTAATGCAAATACATGAAAGTTCACATGTAGAGAGGAGCAGAACAGTGAATAGGCCAGGGTACAGCTTTACACAACTATTAGCCCCGCTTACTCAGCTTCCTGAGGACTCTCTGGTATGAAGTAGTCCTATTCCAAAACATGCAATGAGTTTATATCTTGTTTAAGGTCAAAGAGGCAAGAGTGATTTTCTTTTCTTTTTTTTTTTTTCCAGCATAAGTGAGGAAATGGTGAAAAGTGTTTAGATATGACCATTTTTTCCCCTTGCTTTTCATATCTCGTTTTTCTTCTGTGCTATTCATGAGTTGGGTAGGACCTTAGTGAACTCCGTGTGCCAATGCTATTCTCAGTAGGGAGAGTTTTTAAAAGTCCAGGGAGGAATTCCTTTAATTTAGCAAAGCATTTTTCTTAACTTCTAAAGATTTAAAGAGTTTAGTATCTTCAGTTATCATCCATCTAAACAATATTACTAAGATTTTTAATTTCATAATAAAGGACTGAAGCAAGTGGGATTATGTAAAGCTAAGGTATGGATCATGTTCTCATGCTTTTGAGGTTGAGGCTTTGATACAAAAGAGAACAATTGTTCTTTCCTCACTAAGATCACGTGCAAAATATTCTAGGACTTGCATGAAAACATTCTGAGAAAAAGAGGTGAGTTTCAGATTAACAATAATAACAATAATTAACAGCTTTTCAGATTAACAGTAAAGCCAAACCTCACGATTCATCACTGAAGCCAAGGTAAGTCTAAAAATCTATCCTAATAGAAACAGAAGTAGGGAAAATAATTGCACCTTGTATATCCACACATTGCATCAGGCCTTTTGAAAACACTTTTAGTAACCAATCATATATAATTAAAATATTTCTAGTGACAGTTGATTAAAAGTAATTTTGTCCAGTGACGCAAGACACTGAAACCATTAACGCAAATATCAATGACAAATTTGCAGGAAAATCAGATAAAATATACATCACACTTATACTGATAAATAATCTTTGGGAAACACTTATTTCAGGATATTATCACATCTGCAGTTTAATTTCTGTTGCTACAGAAACACATTTTTGTGTGAATCGTAAAGCTCTGTTTCACACATGTATTAAGCTATGGTTCTCATTGACATTGACTTAATTCAAATTAAGATGATGCCACAAGATATACCAGTACAATTCCTCCAAGTTTCTTAATATGTAATGAAATTTGTTTAATATACAGAGATTAGGATCCTAATTCATGCAGAGTTTTTAAATGAAAGAGTCATCTCATTTGAAGCCCGCAGGACTGTTTGAATTGTTGAAAGAAGACAAACTACTTAATATCTGAAACTGGAGAGTAAAATAGCTGTAAATACAGCTTTAACTGCAGCCCTGCAAAACTGTCTGCTGTATCATTAAAATTTCCTCTAATTAAGAATCAACATTGTTACTAGTTGAGAATTTCTAGTTGGATTTTTTGGGGTAATTTTTGCATTATAGAACATTTATTTTTGATGGCTTCCATTTAAAAAAATATAAACAAAAGCCTTTTTTTTTTGTCTGTAAATCTTCCAGAATCAATGCTGAAAAGTTAGATTTTTTTTTTCCATTTTCTATAGTCTTTTTTGAATCTCGCCTGCATAGGGAAATCAGTGCAGCACTAAGGTATGAATTTCCAGTGCAGTTTAAGCCTTGTTAGATATGGACTAACCCAATTGGACACGAGGGACTTTCCATAAAAAATAAATGAAACCACTCATGAAATCAGAACAGAGTAGCTGATGATGTACTTTTTATTCAAGTCATAGTTTATTTGCAGTAATTACCCTGTATTCCAGCGCTTGCCTGCGCACATCAGCAGTTCCCGTGAGAGCACAGCCGGAAGCATAACTCCCACTTGTTTGAATTGTTGATTTCTTTAAAAAACAAATTACTCGTCCAACACAGCAGGAAGAGTTTGGTAACTTGTAGCACAGTGCTGTACCAGCAGGGCCCTTGTAGCCACACTAAATGTGGTCACTTTTCCGTGCATCCCCTTGCGGATAGTCCTTCCCTGGGCTGGGAATTCCTGCCACACTGTAGGTCCCTCGGGCAGGATTTGCTTGGGGCAGTTCCCTTGCCGCAGCCTTCCCTTCCTTTCCCAAAGGAATCTGGGCCCCTGTGGCTCCTGGGAGAAGCCGAGAGATCAGTGGACGTGGCAGTGATTTTTTTTATCACTTACAGAGGCCCTCTCTGGAGCTACCTGCCAAGCTCCACTGATGCTCATTTTCTGCAGATTTCAGTTTTTCATGTCATTGATGCAGTACCAGAGGAACACCCAAATTCATGCGACTCTACCATGAAACCTGAACAGATCCTCAAGACAAGTTGCAAGAAGTCTCTTGCCAGTAAAGCCACGTAAGGGCTTTCAGCATCTCCGCTTCACCCTTGCAGTTACTTCCAAGCTGTCTGTCTATTTCGGGACTTGCTGAGCCTTGATTTACAGGCAGTTGCGTTTTGCCAGACCATGAAGTCACATCTAAAAGCTGTGATCCATCTGATACGCTACAGAACATGTTATAAATGTTTGTTAGGTTTTAGAGAAATACCTTTTTTCTGTATTAAACATGAAGCAAATAAATAGGTAGTTCAAGTTAAAAGATCACAGAGGAAGTAGGAAACATTAAAAATATCCCAGGCATTCAGGAGTAGCCATGTGAATATTCTGCATCAGTGCAGTTTGGGAATTGCTCTCAGGTATTTTTGCCTATGTGTAAGTGTGCTGAGCTTTGGAACTCTCTGTGGCTGTGTGTTTTATCTAAATCCTGCATTTTATTCTGTACAACTAAAATAATAGCAAATGGAAATAGCGAGGAGGCCCATTGGCTGGGCCACTGAATAATTCTGTGTTTGGATGCCAGCAAGATATCCATTTGATCTAAGGAAATTCATAAGCTCTATCTAAGCATGGGTTGGGGCTCGTGGCCATCAAGCCTCACCATGTGGCCGAGCCCTGGCTTTACCCTGTCTGCTTGAGGAATAAACCAGGGCTTGGTGTCGTGCGCCAGGAGGTCGCGGTGCGGAGTAGGTTGTGTTAGGCCGTGGGCGGGCGGTGAGCTCAGCTTTACCCCTCCTGCAGCCGTGTCTGAACCAGCGGCTGGGCCGGGTAGGGCAACTGCTGCTTAGCAAAGAAACGAATCTCCTCAGCCCAGTGCGTGTGGGTCCTCAGACCTGAGGATTTCTTATGAAGCTGTTGGTAGAAACGTTCTTTTGTTCTCCTGAGATCACTTTGGGAGTATTTTGTTGTTGGTTTTTGTTTTTTTTTTCCCTGGAAAAAAAGAAATGCAAAGGGTAGGAGGGAAGTGAAGTGTCTCAGTGTTTTGAAGGACATGAAGCTCATGAAAGTGCTAGCACAGCTGGTGCTTCTGGCAGACTCGTCAGGCTGCTCTGGTAAAAGTTAACCTTGCCCAGGGTTTTCTTTCCCGGAAAGGGCAGCTGGAAGCTGAGGGTTGAGAGAGCCCCACTTAAGGCCAGTCCTGCTGCTCTCTCCCGGCCATACCTGTAAGAGAAACTGTCGGGCTGCCTCTAAAGGGACATTTCTTCGCTTCTCCCAGACTCATGTGAACAGTCGTGGCATTGCGAGGTGCAAGGAGGGCAAACGTGAAGCTCCTTCCTTGAGCCGAGGCCGCGGAGCACCTTGCAGGCTGGTAGATGAGGGCTCATTCAGCTCTTTGCTCCGCAGTTAAATATATGATGTCGCCATAGCAACAGCCGTTTTGCCCAACATATGTCCCGGTGTTTCAGATGCTGTCGGCTCGCGGAAGGGCGGGGAGGACGTGGCCGTGGGGCAGGTCAGCTCGGAGCCCTCCTGCAGGGCCCGGAGCCACCGAGCCACAGTTTTCCTGAGGAGTGGCAGTTCTGAAACCTTCTTCCTTTCTCTACAAACTATGTCATTTCATTCTCAATCCCTGCTGCATTGTGTTGTGGGGTGAGATGCAATATTAAAAAAAAAAAAAAAAGTTTTAAATATAAAACTAGAGTGCAATTTGATCTTGGGTTTTGAAGTCATGTTACTACTGAGCTAGATTTGCAGTAGGTCCAAGTCCTTTTCAAATCATTGACATCACCGCAGAGATACTAATTCTTAAGAGCTGAAAACAGTCACTCTAAAGGCTGAAAATGGAAGATTTTCCTTATTTTTTTTACTTTATTCAAATTTTTTTTGAGGAAATACATCATCCTCCATCTCTGTGCTCCCAGTTGGCTCAGCGCCGGTGGGGAGGAGCACTGAAATGCTCTCAAGCTACAGATCCCAAGCTCTTGGGCCCCCGGTGAGGAGCAGCCCTCACCAGGAGGAGCCCAGCCCTCCGAACCGGGCAGAAGCCCCCGGAGAGACGTGTCCCGAGACGGAGGGAGCGGGGACACCTTCCTCGGAAGGGCAGGTCACGTGAGGACGTCGGGGGCGCAAGTGGACACAGAGCAGCTTGGAGTCAGATTGAATTACTGTAAAGACCGTCAATAAGCAAGACCTGAGGACAGGAAAAGGAGGAGAATTAACAGGAAGAAATCAAGTATTGGGAAAAAAAATGTATGGAATTTTGAGCAAAACTAAACAATAATCAAATCAGTGCTCGTAGGAAAAAAAAGAAAAAAGTTCTGGTGCTTTTTAAATGTGCAGCATAGATCTAAAAGACAGCAGTATATTCTGGATCCACAAAATCCACTATGTTTTCGTATTAATATCATCTTAGATTACTTGCTTTTCTAGTAATACTATTAGAAATAATAATAAGAGCAATAATATGCAGCCTTGAGGTTTAGTGTCTAGGTAGGAGCAGACTTCAGACCTTTAATATTTCTTTCGAGCATTTTTCAATTACTATTATAGTGCTCATATTCCAGTCAGCTAACCAAAATGGTGCAGGATATAATTTGGTGGTTTTTTTTTTCTCCTTTCTAGCTATGGCTTGGTTCCCTTCTGGCAGATTAAGCCTCTTGTAGGCAATGGCAAGAAGACTTGATCACTCTGTCTCCTGCCATCCTCATCCTCTGGACTAAAACTCCAAGCTTTACATTACATGCAGCATAATGCTGAGATGTGCCTCTGCCTACATGTTTCCTCTCTACTGTTTTTAACATCTTTTATTCCAAGCTGCCAGCTACAACTCTTAATGATTCAGTAGAAATTCACTCGGTTGCCTCCTCATACGCAACTGGAATCACAGCAAAGTCAGTAAGGTGTTGTGCTGAACAGCAGATCTAGGCAAATCCTGCGACAAGATTTTAATTCAGCAAATCAAGGGTACCCAGAACTCTGCCTTAATTGCAGAAAATCTCAGATTGACATAAGAAAAACTGCCTGAGAAGCTCTTAATGACTGGCTGAAGCTCAGCTCTGGGTCACAACCAGGCAAACTCTCAGACATCAGAATAGTCAGGAGCATCAAAAGGAGGAAATAGGAAGAAAACTGCTCAGGCTGTTGTATTTGTCCTTAACGTTTTGTGACTGCACTTCTTTGCTTTGTCATTTTATTTTACTATTCCATAAACATTTCATTTCTGTATCTAGACCTCCCAACACCAAGGTTCTTGCAAATAAACAGCAAAAATGTCATGTTTGCTTCAAACTGCTTACAGGGAGAACATCTGGTAGTAAGGAGATACAGGGAACAGGCAGGCAGAGTGCCAGGCAGTGGGGATGTTATCGTTCATGTCACAAGCGGCAGTCGGAGTCAAGCGCGTTGCTGGTGAAAGGGAGGGAAGCGGCGCTTTCCCACCCTGCGTCTCCTCCGTATGGGCTCCAGGAGCCCTCTCAGGACCTCAGGGCACGCTTGCTCCTTACGGGGGGATGGAAGCTGGAATCATCTGGGCTAGTGCTGGATGAGCTGTGGGCTTGGGCTCTGTTTTGCTCTGCCCCGACTTTCAGCAGTGGCCAGGGCCTGGGTGGATACGTGTGGATGGGTTTGGTGTTGGGACTCGGCGCTTTCCCTCCTGCGCCGAGGAACAGCTGCCCTGTAGCTTCTCCTCGCGCTAGATACTTATGTGAGATGCTCTCCATGCAGAGAGGCTAAAGAAAGCCTCTGGGTAAATCAGTTCCAGTAGGAGCCTGCTCCAGAAAGGCATCTCCTTGTGTATTTTGTGCTATCTCAAGTTATTATGCAGTTGGCTGTAGACACTGGACTAAATTTGGTTGTAAAGTGGAAAGGAGAAAAAAAGGAATATGGTGATTATGCCAGTCCTAATTTACAACCCACACATGATTAGCCAGTCTTGTGGGCTGTCAGTGTCGTTGTAGGTTATGGAGAAGAGCCTCAAGGGGTTTCTGTTCTTGTGGGTTTTTTTGGTTCATCGGCTGCAAGTTGTACAGTGGCCCCTCGTTCATGCTCTCAGCCCATCTACAGCCTGTCTGTCCCAGCAGGGAGCAGTGACAGTGCTGTGAACATCATGTTTGTAATTCTTCTAAGGTGAGAAATGGAGCCTCCGTGAATTAAGTCATTCTGATGCTGAATTTTCTCCAATGGCCCATCCCCTAGGGCTTGAACATTAGCCAAAGGAGAATCTGAAAGCATTCATTTTCATGTTGATTTTCTGGAGTCTCGAAAAAAGAAAAAGCAACAAATATATTCTCTGTGCCTCCCATGGTATTTCAAAGAACAAGATGCTCTTGTCATTTGTACCAAGCTACAGAGAATCCTCCAAAGTCCTGTTAAGGTGGGATGATCTTTAATAATTGCACTTATTTCCATGAGACTGAGAAATTCAGATCAGCCTTCCTCAGTGATGGACAGTATCAAGGCCCTGGAAATAATATCATCTTGCTACCCCTGCATTTTTTATATAAATAAATAACAGAAAGGGGGCTAATGATAGCATTTCCTACAGTAATTGCATCAATTAAGATAATGAAATGCTGTGGGAGCTTCATTTCTAAAGTTCTTCTCCTTTTAGATCCTGCAGAAATTCACAGTGGGTGAGGGGCTCTTTTCCAAATGGTTTATATGAGTTTATGGTTTCCATGATAGGGTTTCAAAGCATTTATGCAAAAGTAATTAAGTATTTAATTACTCTAATTTTTCTGATCCTGATGTTAAGTTATAAGGAAGCATTCTTTACAGCTAATAACACTCAATGGTATTAAAACAAAACAGCAGATTTTAAAAATGTTTTAATACAAAACTTCACCTTCATTTCTGATTTGTTCACTGGTATCTCCCTATTTTTAGAAAGAAAACATAAGGATTTTGGCTGTATTTTAAGAGTAATATAGCTGTGGTTTTTCCCAGATTAAAAGCAGACTTGCAAGATTAAATACAACCCGGGGATGCTGGTGTTGTGCTTAGTAGCATTGCTTTATGTGCAGGACCTGTATCAAAATCTGTGAGCATTTCCAAATGGTTATCATGCTATTTAGGAGATGTTAGACGTGTAACCCCATGCTAAACTGACTCTTAACCAAAGGCAGATGAGCATTTGGGTGCCCCAAAGTACATGTTCTATCCAGGATGGCGAATGCAGTTCCGGACTAAGTGAGATGATGCAACTTAGGCAGAGATTGTTAACTGTGTGTGACCCAAGCGCTTGTCCATGATCCCTGGGGTTCTCCAGGGGAAGATGAGGCCTGAGCATCCTTAGCAGCTCTTGCAGGAGTTGAGTTCTGGTTTCCCAGCATTCAGGCAAGCGGCCCTGCCAGGCTCCTAGAAGAGGTGGCGTAAGGGGCATCTTCTACCCCTGCAGCACAAAATCCTCACCCTTAGCCAAGCTCCAGCCCTGTTCTTCATCTCAGGCCACTGGCAATGTGGCTCTCAAAGGAAAACATATTTCCCCTCACCCATGAGCTGTGTTTATACCTGAGAAATAATTGGAATGTGGACACTTACATTGAGCAAATGAGATTCGTATTAAATAAGATGGAATGGAAACATGGAAACAGCATGAGTTTCTAGGTGACTTTACTCTAAATGTGCCTTAGGATTTCAGTAATATAAATCATAGTATTTCCATTATTTAATTTTAAAATTCAGCCTTTAATAGCCTCATAAATTCAGTGTTGCTTTTAATTACTGTTTATATCCTACAGCATCAAAAAAATAGATTCAAATGATAGAATCAAATATCAGAACCTGGTTTTGATTAGAAGCATTCATAATATTCCAATAAACATGTTGTTCCTGGCTGTACTGTTTGAAATATACATTAACTCATTCCATCTTGTTCTTTGGTACTGCTTTGGATTATTTTTTCAACCATTGATTACATGACATGTGTGGGCTGAAATTGTGCTTTTTAATATTCAGAGATAAGAGGTCAGCTGTGTAATTCAGGAATCTATCAAAGCAAGCACGGACCTGAGTGCTCTATCAGCTGCTCCTGGCTGGGACAGCGAGTCACAGCACTCCCGACAGGGTGTAGAAATTCGGGTTTCAGAAATGCAGACACACCGGCTGAGGAGCCGTGGGTGACAGCCAGCCCGAGGGCATGTCACATTCCCTGCGGTTTCCCAAGGCAAGTGTGAGTGCTGCTGGCAGTTACACTTCAGCTTATACTAAGTACTAGACCCATAATAATAATGCTGTGTCAGTCATTTGTTTTTCCTAAACGAATTGCAGACAACATTATCTGTGTTGTTTTCGAGTATGGATGCATTTGAAAAACCTCTGTTCCACTTCTTCAGGGTAAGTACAGCCACAACACAGCGTTCGGTAGTGAGGAATAACCGGATTAAACACTACATGTTGTTGAGTCTAGCAGAGACACTCTTGCCTGCATTTCACTCCTTCCTGTTTTACAAGTAGCAAGAGCCAAGCAGGAGCCTTCCTTTAATCTGTTGAAACAAATGCAATTTCCTTCCAACCTGTCTCCCTCAACTCTTCTCATGGAGGTTGCAAGAAACCAGCACCAAGCAGCGCTGGGGAAGTATCCTTCAGGCCCCTATCAACATGTGGCTGTAGCTCAAATCTGGACATCCGAAGTTGTGCAACCAAGATGATATTTGCCTCAAATCTTTGGAGCCTTCCTAGTAATATCTAGCCTTCTTAGTAATATCATCATAGTCAGCACTTGTAAACACATGTGAGTTATGGCTAATAGTGGGTGCAGAAACAGCTGTTTGGTAACAGTACAGGTGTCATCGGACCAAAGCTCAGTGCGGAGCTTGGAAGCAGTCTTTGCTTTTGATCTTAAAACTCATCACAGCCTGTAGAGGCCACAGGAACTAATTTGTGGATAGGATCAAGATGTCATTCTTTGATTTAGATTTGAACTCGAGTTAAGCATACGTGTATATTTCCATTATCTTTTAAAGAGAATGAGGTTTAAGGCTGGGAGCTCGGAGGGCTGCAGCGGAAGCGGGTGCAGAGGGACACGGGCGCTGCATCGGCCGTGCCCCGCGCTGAGCTCATTAGGACCAATGCATTTTGGTTCAGACCTCAAAGGCTTAGCCAGGCTAGTTGTATAACTGGAAACAGGACGATAACCCTCATTGCCATTCCACCCTTGACTCTTAATTAGATTCTTACTAGATACTCGGGTTAGAAGCGGATGTAATTTTGTCATGCGTATGGTTTTCCACTTTCACACTTCAGGCAAAGCAGCTAGAGGGACATGAGAGCTGCTTGCTTTCAGTTAAGAATATAATACCATACACCAACTAGCTAGAAGTGCTTTTTGTGTGTGTGTTTGTTTTTTGTGCTTCCCCCCAAAATCTACTCTGCTCTGGGAATTTCATTTTCCATCTGTCTCGCGCCTCTTCCTGCTGGCCCTTTGTCCCGTCTCCTGCCAAGGAAGGAGCTCGTCCCCGTGTGTGTCTGCTGCGAGTCCGCTCGGTTCCCAACGGGGCGCCAGCCGCAGCCCTCGCTGGAGCCCCGGGGAAGGGGACAGGGACAGGGCTGCGCGTGGCTGCTCTCCAGGGAGGAACGGCCTCCAGGCGCTGGGTTGGTGGCAGCTGCGCAGGGCGAGCAGTGACCCTGCTGCCGCGGCTCCTTCCCGGCCCGCGGCCCTGCCCGCTGGAAGAGTGTGCTCTGCGCGGAGCGAGCACAAGGTAGAGCTGTAGCGTAACTTCACTGCTGCTGTGAGAAATGATATGGGGTGTTTGCATGTGTATACTGACGTGTAACTTTTAAATGTGCGTGTGTGTGTGTATATATATATAGATATGCGCTTAATATTTGTCACTATATATAAATAAATGCAATGTTTGTATATAAGCTTTAAATCACAACTACTTGCTGCTCAGAATGTAAAACAGTGGCTTTTCACACAAATTCTCAGAAAGGAAAATATAGAAAAATATGGATTTAACGCCACCTTGAGGATGAGCAGGTTCAGTACCGGGCAGGAGATGGGATTTTAGGGCTCCAAGGACACTGCAAGGTGCGTGTTGTCCCCAAGGAGAGGGTGGACTTGCAGGAACATGAGAAGGTTTCAGGCACCGGAGTTGTTGCTGGGGCTACTTGGACTAGGTAGTTGTGTGGCTAAGCTGTTCTTCAACATTTGCACCAAAAGAAGCACCAGAGCCCAAAGCCTGGGAGCTTGTTTGTGCAGTACCAGGCCCTAGGGGTGACACCTCTGCCTGCAAGCAGGAGGCTCTGAGCTGCACGCGTAGGAAAGGGGCCCGGAGAGACAGGCTTAGCAGCAGGAGGGTCAGAATTAAACACAGCTGTTATTTATTTATTTCGCTTTAAATGCAGTTTGTGCAAGTTTAAATGCGCAAGTTTGTGCATGTAGGGACTCTTCAAGAGTATGGGCAGGGGGGCCGGGCGCTCGGTTTCCAGGCCAGAAGCTGGTTCTGAAACAGGCCCTTGCTGTATCGCTGTGACAGGAGGCCGAGGCCTTGCAGGCACCAGGGTGACGAGGCTTGATTGATTCTTGATTTATACTACAAAATTTTGCTAAAGTCGACTCTGGAGAGCCGCTGCAGCTGGTTCCACCAGACATCAGGATGACGGACTTCCCAAGAATGTTTTCCATGTCTTCTTCTCTAAGTGGCCAAAGTACTCTCAAATTAAAAGCAAAGAAAGCCTGAAGGACTAGCTTAGTTCAGCATCTGAAGTAGTGAGTTTATGCCTTCCCAACAGAGCCTTAGGGTTATGCTGTCAGGCAATAGAAAGGGCTTATACATGAATGAATCCATGTGAAGAATGCTGCCGGAACCCTTGTGACTCGTTTGTGTTCCAGTAACGTCTGATCTATTAACCTCAAGCACTCTACCTGTATCAGCTCTTCTAGATGCTCAAAAAGCATCTTGATTATCTCTTTGCTGTTCTTGAGATTCAGTCAGAGCATGATGGAGAGCAGAAAGCAAGGTAGAAGTAATAAACGTGACAGGCTACAAATATTGCTGCACTGTGAGCAAGGCTGGTAAGGCAGGACCCTAGATTGGTGGGGGTGAATTCATTTGTGTGAATTCATGTAAGTGCCCGCAACAACAGACAACATGTGATTCAATTAGCTCTTCACAGGAAAGAGTCGAAATACCTGGATGAAATGGTACCTGTGCGCAATTATGAGAGGTAATGACTGCTAAGGGAAGGATGGAAAAGCAATGTTAATAAGTTCCGTTTCGTCTCAGACATAGACCTTTGTGTTCCATTAAATATAAAGGCAAATGCCTCAAAAGAGTCAGAGCAGAAGCTGAGCTATGAATTACAAAGGATGTGGCAGCAATTTGGGTTCATACCCCAACGGGGGGTTAGGATCTGGCAAAGAAGGGCCCGTTAGAAATGCGAATGAAAGACATCTAGGAATATGACTCCAAGAACTGTGAATATTTCTGTCTTTGAAGTGTGCATGAATGGGATTTGGCTAAGATTTTTCAAAGGACTTATCTCCCACTGAATGACAGTAGCATTTGGACACTTCACTTCCACAGTCTGCTTTGAAAATCCTGGCTTAGAATATTAATTTTATCTTTTCCACTGCAGTAGAAGAGAGCAGACCCATGACAGAGAAAGAAACAGAGAAGGTGTGAAAGAAATTAAGTATCTTTATATTACAGTATTTCTTTTTAAATTATTGTACTTAATTTACTCAGTCTATATTGTACTTTGCACTGCGTGGAGGACACTGGCTTAGGATACAGTAAAAATAATCTCTGGACTTATTTCATAGAAGGACAGAGGGAAGATAGAGCCTTCTGATATATATGTGACATATATTTGCTCTCTGCCTTCCTCCAGGACATCTGTGGCACTTGGAAAGATCCTGCGTATCCAGGATCCTTCTCCTCCTCCCCCTTAATTTATTCCTTTTCCACATGAATTAACATTCATTTTCCTTTCTGAGAAAAAAAGGTTTGGAAAAATGTCCTGTATGTGACTTGTAATGTTGTTTTCTTAAATTCACTCCAAAGTTTAAATTTGCCTGCTTAGGCCTGTTCTTCTTCCTTGGTTCTCACTTGAGTGAATGTAACAGCATTTCAACTTAAGTTTGATTTAGGAGTTTTGCTCTGCCTTCCCAAGAGCATATGGAATATGGCACCCGCACCAGAATCACTCGTGTCGATATTTACAGCGCATCCTGGTATGAAGTGTACATGTGAAACCCTCGGCTGAGCTCCATCCCGGGCACGTGCCCAGCTTTGAGCGCGGCCTCTGCAGATCCAGGTAAACGAATGCCAGCTGTGGGCTCTGGCCATGCCCGAGTGCGGCCTTGGTGCTGACACATAAACAGGTCCAGAAAGAGAAACAGAGCTGCAAACCTTCGTGCGTGAGTCTGAGCTGCGCCAGGGTGGCTTTTCACGTTGGAAGCCGGGCGGGCAGAATGGCACTTGTCCCCTGCACTTTTGAGCGTTTCACTTGGTCTCCTCTTAGATCATCTGCTACACTTCAAGGAATCCATGGATTCAGTTACAAAACAGAGTTTTTTGACAGACCAGTGCTGAGGCTCAGAATCAACGAGTTCTTCTGCCTAACCAAGTAATTCACTGCCAGAGATTTTATACAACCCAGGAAAGCGTTTGAGACAGCAAAACCGGCTGTTTGTCCTGTGCAGAAGATCACAACAGGATGTCTTGATTTATAAAATCATTCTGGTAACAGCTATATGTACATGAATTACCAAACATACTGTTACTATAGGCTAGTACTATAGTACTGTTACTATACTATAGTTATAACCTATAACTATATAGGTTATAGTGTATATAGTGTAAAATATCGATGACAAATGCCACCTTAGCCTGACAGTTTAAGTTGTGCAGTAGATGCAACATCAGAAGTTGCCCTAGGCTGGAAGCATTTTTAGCATTTCTCAGCTGAATGCAGATCCTTGACAATGTTCTGATCTTCAAGGCAGGAGCAACGCGCCCCCGAAAGTCGCATCCTGTCCCACCAAGCTGCTTCCTGGCAGGCGAAGGTTTTCTGAGCATCAGGTCTTGTTACGAGGGGTCAGCACGGTGACAGGGACGGGCTCCAGAGGGCTCTGGCAGACTCGAGGACAGAGAAAGTTTCAAGAAACTAACAAAGTTCGTGATTTTCTCCTTTCCCTTCCTTCCTTTTCCTTCCTCTTCCTTCTTTCCTCTCCTTTCTTCTCTTTCTCTCTTCTCTCTCTCTCCCCTTTGTCTCTTTCTCCTCTCAAACCCTGGTAAATGCCCATGTGGTCCCAGTCTCTTATTCTGATCCCAGCAGCTGGTGACCACGTGCCCAGCTCCGTGTCACCATCTCCATGCTGTTGCTCTAGTCACATCCTGTGACGCGTCCGGTTGCCCGAGGGAGCGAATGCCCCACCGTATTCTGAGCGATTGTAACGTGGGCAGTACTGCCCCTCTGCTAGCAACTGATGTGAAGTTGAGGAACACGGTATCCACTGGGGACAAAGCCTTGGAATTTCTCCTTGTGTCTAGATGGAAATGATTCTGGTGCCCAAAATCCGTAATAAATAACTTTAATGGACTTATTCCAGCGATGGTGCAGCTGTCAAGACTATGCCTGGATCTCAGCAGCCTAGAGATGTTTGGGGTGATAAATCCATTTGACAAATACAGAAAATCACCCTGTGTCAGTTTAGCTTTTTAGTTGTGTTCGTTATTTTTTTATAATGGTTTTTATTCAGTCACTACTTTTCAATCGCAGTGTTTTTACATTGTGTAATTTATTACAAGTTACTGCCTCTAGAGCTGTAATTAAACAAAATACCCAAGTAGAGGAGTGGTGGAAAGGGAAAGGGTAAGGGAATAGCGGTGACTGCAGCCGAGCGTGTCCCGCGGCCGCTCTCTGCGGTGAGTCCTCCGCGCCGCCCAGCGGCAGTCGCCTGTACCATGGAGCTGGGCGGGGCTCGCGCTGCCGCTCTCTAGGGCGAGTCCGCCGGCTGCTGCCCGGCCCGGAGGACAC
>JAWLRI010000951.1:2245922-2283025 GCA_034781795.1 Crypturellus tataupa | reverse complement strand
GAAAAGAAAAGAAAAGAAAAGAAAAGAAAAGAAAAGAAAAGAAAAGAAAAGAAAAGAAAAGAAAAGAAAAAAGAAAACTTTCTAAGCCTGAGCTAAGAGAGAACAAGGATTATTTGCCTGATGAAAAGAGTTATACATGCTCTCAATCTAGCTAGCTGCTTCTGTGTTACGGTTTAATAAGAGAAATAAACACAGTTCCATTTAGTCATAATAATATTTCATAAGCAAAAGGACTTACTGCATATAACTGCAATGAAAAAAAATAAATGCAGTTTTAACAGGCTTCTAATTTTATGTTCTGAGAAAACCACATGGGTCAATTTTTAAATGATGGCTTTATGTACATTATAGTCTTCTGTGAACCCATTGAAGACAAGAATATTTCTGTGGTAGTCCTGAATTTCCTAAAAGAAGTAGGAAAAATCTTGTTCTAAGAAAGCTATAAGGATTTGGTTACATATATGTTTGTAAATGGAAACTACCATGTAAATACACTTCTATAATGCAGCTCAGGCATATGTTTTTAGTTTCTGTAGTATGGTTTGTAGATTGGTTTGTGTGATCTCCTCTGCAAGCTGAACAATAGAGAAATGCTGTGGAAATACTTATTTTCAGAACCACTGCATATTTTATGACAAAAAAATCTACTGTATATATTTTCTCTCCTCCTCCTTTGAGCAAAGACCCAGAAGAAATATCTGATTGAAAAACTTAACACTTGATTGATTATGTGCAAATAGTATTTTCAGATGGGCATTTATCAACCACTTATTATAAAAATGTTGGTCCTTTTTAGTGTCTTTTTTTTTACTATTCATTCTTTAACTCAAGGTTTAAAGGCCTCCTCCTTCACCCAACCTATTTATTTATGCAGCATTTTGTACTTTTGTTTCCTCTTTTTTTTTTTCCCCATAGTATCACTCCTAGCACATACAGAGAAAAGTGCTTGAGCTCAAACGCTCTGGCAGCACTTTCTCAAATTTGCAGTATCACCTTGGAAAGGTGCCGTTACAAACAATCATTTATTTTGCAGAATTCAGCATCTTCTGGCTCTCTTTCCCCACTGGTTGCTGAAGTTAACCTCTAAAGCCATACTGTCTTATGAACCATCTCAGTGTTTAAAAACAAAGGCATGAGAAACAGAGGCCAGCTTTACTGAATCATTGTGTCAAGCCTATATAAAGTCACTGCACCAATAAATTTAAGCAGAATGAATTAAATAGCTTTCTACTGATATAAAAGGCTTATATTTCCAGACAGAGCAAGGGACTTTGTTATCCTATACTACTGGCAAGCTTCTGCTTTTGTCTGTCATTTTCCTTCTCCAGACTCTGATTTTATTATCATATTGCCGTAATGAAAATCACAAATCATCTGGACAGCAATGGAAAGGAGCCGTATCTCATAGCTCTGATGTCACCAGGCAGCAATATTTCACAGCTTTGTCAGCACAGGACTTTTGTGAAAAATAGCAACTATTTGGAGGGTTAGCATGCAAATAACCCGGAGTTAGGTACATGGATCTCCACTGAGTCACATCCCATGGCTGTCAGCCCTGTTTTTGCCTCTGTTTCACTCCTGGCTCTGGTTCTGTGCATCTCAGAGGAGCGTTTTGGGCTCCTCTAGCAGGCTCAGGGGTTGGGGCTGAGCATTTACCCAGTAAGGCGGTCAAACATCACAGTGGAAGAGGAAAAGTTCCCATTTCCCCACAGTTTCACACACTGCAAGCAAGGGTTTCATTTCTATTCATGTGTATTCATAACCCAACTACTACATTTGCTGATCTCTCCCATCCAGTTATGGGAAAAGACACAAATTTATTGTGTTTTGTGCCTGAGGCTCTCACAGTAGAAGTAGCACTGCCATAACAGTAGATCTTTGAGGCTCGGTCCTCTCTGCTTTCAGCTGAGAAGGTGTTGGCCTGGAGCACGAGCTCAGCTTTGTTTCAGCTTTCCCTCAGTATTCAAATTGCCCCCGAGCAAGCTAAGCCCACTCATGTGTTAAGAAACATCTGTGCACAAATCTGACTCAGCCTTTCTGTAAAAAAAGCCACAGGATGGAGATTGAATCTGACGAAACCGAGTGACCTTGCTTAAAAAGGTAGCTAAACTTCAATGTCGTTAGACGAAACATTCCAGAAAGAGCTAGGGATTGAGATACGCAATGTGATATCTGGAAAAGTGACCCCAATCTCTGGTTACTGACCCTCATCTTACCTGCTGCTGCTGCAGAGAGCTCAAGTAGCTATGCAAAGGCAAGTCCAAACACACACCCTGCCAAAGCTAATGATACATTTCTGCTGACAAGAAGAGTTAGGTGGGGGAGAACGGGTTGTTTCTGTTATGGAAAATTTAGCAAACAATTCCCTCATTAAAAAAAAATCCATCCAAAACCTACAAAACACAAGGAGACTGTTCACTGTAAATTATTCTTAATTATTATTGTGAAAATGACATTTGGGTCTAAAGTTTTTCCTTTTTTGAAGCTGTTTTTGTGCATGTAAGGAAGATAGTTCTACTTGTATTCCTGTGCTTCTTCGACAGCAAATGGAGTCAGTGGGGTACTGAGGAATTCACACCAGTGAAGAAAGTTTTAGGATAGTAAAAGGTATAGGAGTAAAAAATTGTACCTGCTCACCAAAAGCATGATGTAAACTCTGAATAGTGTAACCAAAGTCAGAAAAAAAGAGACAGGGATATTCTATACTTAATAGTTAAAATAAAAAAATAGTATTTAAAATCCATGTAGCTCCAAACAGCAGGATAATCCCTAATTTGTTGATGTGACAACAGAAATGCTTCAGTGAATTGGCTACAGCAGCACTGCCATAGAGATGCTTATTTTGGACTGAAACCCAGACGTAGATAGCAGTAGATCTAATTATCACTACATCCTCAGTACCTGCAGTCCCACCTGAATACAAGAACATTTGAAGCACCTTTGTCCTTGCTATACTCTATAGAGCTGTGGAGCATATAATGTATAGAGTCTGCTGAGCAGCTTTCTGGGAATGCCCTTAGGAGCCTATACACTGGCAGAGGCAGGCAGGTGGGTGTTTATCCCAGTGTAATCCTTTCTGGATTACACATTGGGCTTCTGGCAATCTCACCTCATAGCATCCTCCTGATGTCCTCATTCATGGACCGAAATATTGAATTTGGCACCTGCTCAAGAAGGTGCTCCTCTGCCTCTTGTTTGGGTTTCAAAACTCAGAGATGGGGCAAATACAGTTCATTTTTTCCTCTGCTTCCGTGTATTTAATCCTTCATCTCAGGGGAAAGTACCTTGCATTACTTTCATATTTTCAGATTCTTACTCTTGGAGCCATTCTGCCTTTTTTTTTTCTCTCTGAAATAGCACATTGAATTGTACAGAAAGAAGTAGCAAGGCTCTACAGCCAAGTAAGGAGGACATTTACCTGTGCAAGGAACAAGCTGAAGTCTAGCCCATGCTCCAACCACACACTGTTAAATGCTAAATGCTAAAAGAACAACACACAGCTAAATGCTTAGGCTTCCAGAGGTTCAAAGCCTGTTTTTCAGGTTTGACCTGAGGAGCAGTTTATCTCTCCTTGGCCCAGGGTTCGCTAAATCACTGCAGGGCAACTTCAGAGATGCTGTATCTGACTCCTGGCTATCAGTGGTGATGTGGATAGGATCCCCTGTGGCATATGGATTCAAACCACCGAAGGTCAAGAAACTCCCACAAACGCAGAAAATATGCAGATCCCTCACTGGCAGGAGGGATGTGTGATATCTCTTGTGTGACATCTCTATCTGTTTGTTAAGAGCAATAGAAAGTAAGGGCACCTAATGCCAGAAAAGGGTATTTATCTTCATTTGAGGCATTCACTTTTGTCTAGTGTGGTGTGATTTGTATGACTGAACATTTCCTAAAATTAATTAGCAGATATTTAGAAAATGAAGGCTTTATGCTTTCATTTATATATGGTATTTTAATGTATATATGTGCACACGTACTATTGCACTATACTGAATGTGTAAATAGACTTAAATTTGGGTACTGACACCATTATTTGGCATACAGACAAATAGAAATATTAGCATTCTTGGTTACAGAGCAGTACTACACCTGTGAGTCTCACCAGCATCAGCAGTGCTACATGGAAAAGGGCTCCTACCCATGCTATATGCAGGGTTCTGGCAAGCTCCATAGCTGCTCTGTGCCAGGTATGCTCCCAGAAGGAGGCCTAAGTGCTGCTTTAAATATTACATGTTTAACACATCTCTTTAGGAAATGTAAGATTGAGCACCTAAAGCCAGATTCTACTCCGCGGAGGTCAGAAAAGCTTTGCCACTGATTTTATTTGGAAGCAGAATTAAGTTTTTATGTTTTTCACCTACCTTGTCTGTGAATGGTTGAGTCAACTGTTGTTTTGTTTTAGCACCTCTTTCAAGGAGAAAGACTGCAGTTCATATCACAACTGCAGTCACCTGCAGATCTGTGTATAATGTCACAGACTCTGAACATCTTCCAGGACAGCAACTGCTGTTTGTTACATGTAGTTTGTTTTCTCTCCTCATATTGCTCAGGGGCTTGGCATGTGTGTGAAATGTTGTTTCCTATGTCAGGAGGAATTGTATCTGATTGGGCATTTAGCCCCCTTGCCGCTCTGTGTGAGTGTTGGACAAGTGAACTGAAGAAAGTCCCTAGCAGAATGTCATCATGACTGCACACTTCTAGACTTGTCCCAGACAGTTCAGTCTTTATCCTCAGTCTGGAAAGTGAACATAGACTGCCCCCCTTCAAGTTTTCAGGGTTCACCTTTAAAGACTCTTTCAAACAGTGGAAATACTATGGAAATTGTGCTTTTGTTTTCAATGAAGCATCATTTATGTATTAAATACACATAGAGATTGCAACTCCCCTAAAGAAAGCTCCTGTTACACTTAATTTCTTTCAGACAAAATGTTAGCATCCTCTCCCTCTGGTGCCTGATGGTCACAAACCAAGGCAGTACGAGGTCTGTTTTTAATCTCCTTAGGCCAGAAAAGCACTGCTCCTCCTCAGCAAAAGCAGATGGGAAATCCTGGGATTCCAAGCAATTATACACACGTGGTGATCCAAGCACAGAGCAAGTGATGATGTGAAACTCATCTTATTGCAATGGAGAAGTCCTCTCAAAATATAACTCAAAGGAGTAATAATTTCCCAATTGATGGATTATAACCCTTGAGAGACACTAAAAAAAGAATAGAAATTTAAGGAAAAGACAATATATCTTGATAAATTACAAGGCAAACTGAACGGTCTCTATTTTCAATGTCTTTGGAGTGATCTGGTATTAAAATCCGGGTGCACTCATATAGAGTAATTCAATAGCTATGTCTCCATCATATCCACAGTGGTCTCTTTGAGGTATCAGGAATTTTGTACCCCTAGCACTGCAAAGGACTTTTGTTACCAGTCCATGACTGCATTTATTAAAGAAGTTAGTCATAATCCTGAAACACCAAGCATGGCAGGCAAGAACTGGGGAAAATACCCTGAACCACAATAGACATCTGAGATTCAAGTTGTCTTCAGAGCTCTCCAACACTGAGCAGTCACAGGCTAATAGTTTAAATTAAAGCAGACCAAGACTCCTCTGAGCTGCAGCATGAGTACAAATGAGTATATTAAAGATCATTGACAGATTTGCGAGAAAGCAGTTTTCTGAAAGAACCACTGATCTCCCTACAAGAGAGATTTTACGCATATTCTTGAATCCACTCCTTGTTCAGATAGTTGCCAAAATCTCCTAGCAGAAGGGTGGGAAAAACTGGGATGAAATGAAACATCTTGTTTAGATGTAAAGGCTTTTTAAGGTTGCTGATTCTTCTTAATTTTAAATAAAGCAAAGGCAATTTTGAAATAAGCCATTTTTAAAAAATGGAAACATTTCATTTGGAAATTGTCAAGAAAGAACATCCCAACTTTTCAAGGATGATCAGATTTTTTTTCCCCCCAACAGTTCTGCAAACAAAGATGAAATTGTGAAACAACTACAGGTTGTTAATAAAACTATATGTAACTTGCTGTGATGTGGAGGGATCAGATAGGCTATAAATAGCTAAAAGGAGGCCTTCTGGAAGCTTCTCCATTTCCTTTTTTGCTGTTGTGGACACTGGCTGTTTATTGTTTGGCTGGAAGGTATAGGTGGGCTGCATTCCTGATCCATGGTTGTTCTTTCATGCATTGCCAAGTTTCTTACATGGACTTGCGTTCAGCTAAGACATTCATCGTGCATTTATGCAATGTTGACTATGGGGACAAAATTGGTTTCAGAAGTATCCTCCCCTGGAGCCTCCAGTGCCTATTTTTTTATATTTTAGTGACCTGATTTATTGCATAGCGTCAGAACAGCCATAACTTTACAACTTCATGGCAGTAAATTTCAGAACAGTACTGGACCTTTTGATCATGGATGTGATAAAGAAAGAAAGAAAGAAAGGAACTTTTTTTTCTTTCTTTTTTTCCCACTGAAGCTAGTATACATTATGTGATTTCCCACAGAAACACAATCCTATTAGGTACTGCGAGTTGGAATATCCTGCACTTTTTATCGACTGGAAATAATTTAGAAGCCTTGCACAACTTGTTGCACAACTGGAACAAGCTAGAGCAAAAAGGGGTGTGCTCCCCAGCTGCCCACAGTTTTGTCGCAGCTAAAATATAATGGACTAATTGCTTTGTGCTGGTTTTAGCATCCTTTTCATATTAGGAGCAAGCCCAGCTTTGCTTTGCCATTCCCTTCAGCATCTACTGAACTCTTAAAATTTTTTTTTTGGTGGGGTCTTATCACATTTGTGCCTTCTGTTGGTACAGGTAGGAGCAGTGTTTCTCCGTATGTTTCCCATGTTCTTGCAATGCATTTTTGTCCTTACATACACAGGCCCTTCTTCCCTGCTCTTCATTAAAGTAAGCGTGTACCGTAAGATCTTTTTGTCATTTTGCCAATGCTTTCCTAGTACCTAAGCCCAATATCTGGAGCATTCACCCAGTCTCAAGACATTTCCTTTAGAGAAGCTTCGCTTGCTCTACTCCATCAAGTTACTGATCAGATCCCACAAGTGTTCAAGTCTCTTGATAATTTTCAGAGCAATTTTAGTGCCCCTAACAAAAGTCAATATGCCTGAAGATTGGCAGATGCCTGAAATAGTGAAAAATGAGGAGGAGATGAATTTCATCTCCTCCACAAATTTTAACTCCTACATGAAAACAGCAGAAAGTAAGTACCTTCAATCTGGATAAACAGCCTGAGTCCAATCCTAGAGTCAGACATTTGTGTCAGTGCTGTCTCACAAATAAGGATAAGGACATTTAGAGAAGTAGCAATGACATTTTCCCTTGCAGTCTGAACAGAATGTTTTAGAAGATTTGGTTTCACTGTCATCTTTTGCCTGAGGAGAATATGAACCCTGCATCTTCCAGGTGAAAGCTGTGTATCAGACAGATGAGGGTGCACAGGTTCTCTATCTTTTCTTTTATAAGGTGTATTATAAAATGTAAGGCTTATAATAATTTAGTATTTTTTTAGGCCAGAGAGAAAATGCCCTTTTTCGGTATTCTGAACAGGACACTGACAGGGCACAGGAGCTATAAGGCTTCCATTTATCCCTCCATTTACTGTTTAAGCATTTATAAAGTAGCTTAAGCATAGTGAAGGAGTTATATGAAAACGTATTCATTGTTAGTGACCTCTCTGCTCTCCTCCAGATGCATAATCTGTCACCCAGGCTATACAAAAAAGTTTATGCTCGTTAGTTGACCCTGTAATTTAGTTGTTCTGTGCTAAAGGGACATAGAAAATCACCTCTCAGAGCATCCCACTGTTTGAATATTGACTGGAAGAGGCCAGTTCAAATCTCCTTTGAACCAAGGGCAATCTTATAACTACAAGAAAAAAGGCACCTCCCAGCATGACACTAAGAAGAAGACATGTTCCCTACTCTCAAAGCTATATATTGTGTGCATCTGTTCAATAAGTGTATTTGAAAAATATCTGACAGATCAGGCTTTACAAATAGGTAATGTCAGGAGATATAGATTAACTTGTAATCAAGACAGGCTATGTGTCAATCTGTTTTATATTTAGCTAGTTCTACCTGTGTCACTCAAAAGCAGACTTTTCAATGAGATTCATTTCATTGATTCAATGTAGGCCTCTCTCCTCCAGTTGCATACGGTTGTGTTAGCCACTTGTGTGCCTTTTCCCTTTAGAGGAGATCTAAACACTGACTCTGGTCAATGGAAGAGTCACCTTGTCTGGATGCAGGTGTCTCTACTTGGTCCAAGGCAGCCTACTTTATTCACTAACAAACAGCTGACCTATTCAGCTGCAGACTTCTGCTCTGTAGATGTCTAAAAGTAGTTGAGATAAATCCTGCCCTTAAACTCTGAGGGAATTTGGCTGGCTGAGATCAAGGTATTAGAACATATTAGATACCCAAAGAGAAGCTGAACAGATTTTTTCAGGATCTGCAGTTTGTCTGTAGACATTTACAGTCACTGTTAAATAGCTAAACCTTTTTTTCAGATTTAATTTTCACTTTTGTTTTGAAGTCCCAATATCCAGGACAGTAGACAAGCTGCATTTACATAATCAGGTTCAATCTCTTCTACTTTCCTAGAGGAGATGAACCTGAACATTGCACCTTTCAAGTGAATGCTCCAAAATTAGAAGATCAGAAGAAAGATTATACTGTATTTAGATTGCCTTGTAATTACTTGCTATAATGTTACTCACACACATTTTCTGTGGCTGTGTCTGGTGACTGTCAGAAAAGATACTGAGCAAAGGAGATGATGGCCCTGTACAAAAGGAAATTGTGTGTTCCATATTTGTTGTTTTTTAAACAACATTTATGTGGATAAAGGGTTTCTTAATCCAGAAAAAAAATCTCCTATAAAATTACTGTTTTCCTGTTATGTGTCCTCAAATCTCCATTGTCCCATTTCATATACAGATACTAGATGCCTGTGTATATACATATATATATATATGTACCTATATGTATAAATAAAGCTACTTAACTAACTTGCACAAAACAGTCTGAGAAAGGAGCTCATTAGAATCAAGGAAAAAATGATGGTTTGTAATGCACTGATATCATACAAATTTGGAACTGACTGATGTTAACGGTAAAGTATATCACACTGTAATTAGCATCAATTTTAAAATGGAAATGGGCTTTCTGGAAAAGATACCACAGATTCTTGACGTCTGTGTTTACAACGAACAAATATTACCTCAAGAAACAGTCTCAAGCAGGGAATGGCCTATATTAGGCAAAAGGAGAGGTATAAACTCAAAAGACCTAGAAAACGCACTGTAAGAAGGAACTTCTGGAATAAACTTCCTAAATATCACAGAGAGAAGGCTCATGCCTGACTTCAGTGCTTGCCAAAAATAACAGGACCAACTTTTGGCCCATTTTCTGTATGTTTTATTTTTCATGTAATCACAAAGTGTTTTTTAACCAGAAACTGATTTTCACATACAGCTTTTGCAATACCTTGTCAATCTTGATTGGCATTTCAACCTGGGATATAGCTCACTGCAAGTGCATGGAAATACTAACCTGTCTATAAACAGAAAAGCAAGCAAACAAAAAAAATCATATAGGTGTAAAAGTAACCCCTGGGGAATCAGCCTGCAGAGTGAGTTAATGTATCACCCGTCCAGTGGTAGCAACTGAGATTCAAATTTTTCATATAGTGACAAGCAGAGCGTAGCAGCAATTGTGCAGCAATTTTAGGGGTGAGAGAAGATGCCACAAAAATCACTGCTGGTTAAAAATGTTGTCAGGAAAGACCCTCAGATCCAAAATGAACCATTAGAAAGCATTGCCCCAAACTATTCAGAAGCTCAGGTGTCTTTCCACTACTTTGTTGCCTTGTATCTCTCCATGGTAATGCAGCTAAATTCACAGCGAGACCTGGCCTCCTGAAACCTGTAGTTTTGCTTTTGAAATAAGTGGTGACTATTCAAATGAGAAACGTTTGCTTCTCTCAGCATGCAGGACCAGATCTTCAGCTGCCACAAGTCACCTCTGCACCCGGAGTTCAGAGGAGGATGCAGACGCTGGCTGGCAGTGCTAGAGCTGGACCGCACAGCATCTGCTCATCCTGCTGAGCGCTTGTCCCCGTAGAGTCCTTGGCTTTCCCCTGCCCGGATAACTGCAACCACACGTGGCTCAGAGGACTGCGAAGGAGTCATTGGCTTCTCATTTTGTGTAAAAGCACTCATACTATTGTGGCACACGGCAAGGCAAAACTGTTAGTTAGTTAGTAAGACATAGCTCTGCGTTGCTGAAAGGACAAATTTTATGCGTAACATGAACGAAATATACTCAGCTCTTCCCCAAGGAAGCAAGCACAAGGTTGTGGCGTACCTCTGCTGACAGTAACAGATGGCAGCACTAATAGTTGCTCGGAAAGTTCATATTGGTTAAATTTTCCCACGGGCAAATCGTGGACACGGATATGAAGTGTTCCTGTGTGGCCGCACTTGCACAGCAGCTGGAAACGCGCTGGTGCTTTCTGCCTTGGCGGGTGACCCTGCGGCTCCGGCCGCGGAGAAGCCGAGAGCGCGGGCAGGCCTGAGTGCCAGTGCGGGCTCCTGCTCCCACCGCCACCGTCCCTGTGTCCCCGGCACCACCACCCGGCTCTGACTGCAGCACAGAACAATTCGCGTCATTTCGTTTCTGTAGGAGGTTATTTGCAGCCAGACGGATGACAAGAACCGGCCCCGTGACGGTGGGAGCACTGAGCCTGATGGTAGAGGGTAGGGGGGCTGTGCACCTGGGGCGGCGGAGGGAGGAAAAGCGGTGAGGGAAGAGTGGAAGGGGACCGCATCCTTTCGGAAAACAAACTGTTAACGCAGCAAGAAGTTGTTTATAATAGCAGAATAAGAAGGGAGCAACATGGGAGCGAGCTCCAGTAATGACACTTGAAATTTCCATGCGCAGGGAAGAGCGGCTGCAAGGGTATAAATGCGAGGGGTTGCCATGGAAACAGACGTGTTTTGCTTCAGCTGCGCAGTGAAGCACGCACTCTAGACATCCATACAGCCTCATTACCGCTGCCTCCAAACACCTCCCAGGCATTCAGAGCAAACCCCAGGCTGGCGATGCCTCCGCAGGACGGTGGCGTTTTGTCCCCTTTTTACAGAAAGGGAATGGAGTAGGACTGTGTGGCCAGCCCAGTCCTACGCGCTCCGTCCTAGTACAGGAGCTCTGTTCCCAAATCGCAGTAGAAACAGATGAGAGGTACTGGTCCCACCACCAGTGTTGGCACGCTGGGGGTCTATGCGTCTAAGGAGATGTCTGAAATCCAACACTAAGGCAATACTTCCTCCTCTGAGCACAGTAGGTAGATATGGCCATGGTTTGGGCCTCAGTGCTTCAGAATCAAATAAAATTATAGGAGAAACCTCTTATAATAAGCACTTGGGTAATTTTATATACATATACAAAAAAAAAAAAAAAATCAGTGGCAAGATAGGTCAGAAGGAAATACACAGATAGACCAAAACCCATCAAAGACTTTTTTTGCCAGGCTCCAGCCACAGCCCTGCTGTGAGCCCAGTTGGGGAACAAGGGTCAAGCTCCTCTCTGCTTATTGAAGACAAAGAAGTGGCGCATCGTTGGACCATCTGATATGTCACCTCATATGCTCAGGCTGTGCTTCCTTTGCCTTTTATTTTAGAGAGTTTTCTTAGAGCCTATCACATACTCAGACAATTTCATTCTTATGCAGAAGTAGAAATTGCTGTGCTAATACCTGAACTTTCCAGATTCCTCGTGAAGAAGGCGTCTCTGATCCAGCTGAGGATGAAGAGGTGATACCGCACAACCCAGGCCATGGCCACAGCCTTTCTGTCCCTTCTAAGAAAGCTAGAGGTAAGTAGCTTGAGCATCAGAGAAAAAGCTGAATAACATTCTATGGTGAAGAAAGTAGTCCTTGGTGATTTCAGAAAGTGAGATAAGTTTAGTTTCATTTTACACTTTTTCAAAAGAGCAGTTAGAATCTCTGTCAGTCAGAGCACATTCCAGAAAACTGTTTTAAAAGCCTGGAAGTTTGTCAATGTCCTTTACTAAAAGTAAAGTTCCTTTACTAAATAACAGGGAGTTTTAGAAGCTCAGTTGCCCAACACAGACTATGAAAAGGAGAAATATCATATCCTGTTATAGAATCACAGAATCCTTATGGTTGGAAAAGACCTCCAAGATCATCAAGTCCAACCGTAAACCCATCATCACCACGTCTGTTCAGACAGTCTTTGGTTAATTTGTTATGAGTGCTCTTTCCGTTTATACTGTTTCATATGAACATATGGGTGACTAAGCATTAATTCACTTAGATTGGTGATGATTACTCTTTGGTCTCTACTGATGTATATTTCATTCAATAGTACATCAGAAAGGGAAAACACCTGTGTCCTAAAGCCAGTCTTCAAAAATATCATTTATCCTATCCCACACTTTTGTGTGAAGAACTTCATTCCCCCCATGAAATATTTTCTTCAGATGAGAATAAAATATGAACAAGCTGTAGAAAGATAATAAAATTCAGATTACAGAATCCCATCTAATTTTTCTTTAGAAACACTCTTAAATGCTTCTGAGTCTGTCATAAAAGCTTAAGCCCCAAACCATTCTCAAAACCGGTAAAATTCCCACATTTTTTAATAGAACAAATTCCTCCCATTCTCTCAAAATGAAGTTTTAGTTGAAATCTTTAGTTGAAAAACTTTAATTGTAATCAAGGGAATACAATGACTGCAACCCCCACTATTATCATGCCTATAAAAAAAAGTACTGCAAGCGTAGAGGGAATGTCAGATAACTCATTCTTTGAAGAAGTCAGCATTGAGATCAAGGTATCTGAGACAAATTAATAAGAAATTTCATATTCCAAAAGGAAATATATCTAAAGCATTTATTTTTACAATTATTTTATCATTCAGAAAAGAGAAGAAATTCTCTTTTCTTCTGTACTGCTCAAAACTTTCTACATGGCAAAGTACATAGCGCAACTGTGTATTTCTTTCCTTTTAAAAGAGTGTGTATGCTGAGTTAGCTTTCAATTACCATTTATATATTTCTATAGAGAAATATCTAACAAATGGTTACAATGAATATCAGATGATTTATATTGTGCTACACTTAAGGAAATAAAAAAGACAAAAATTGACAAGAGTAGGGACCAAAATGAAAATCTGTCATGAACTAATTGCAAATCAGAAGCCCATCAAACTTGCAACAAAGCAATCTGAAGCAAAGACTTATCAAAAACACAGCTGTTTAATGTATGGCACAAAAATCAAAAGCCATCCTTTCCTTTGAGCCTGAAGAGCTCATTCATTCTCTGTACCCTGAAGGCCTCTTTAAAAGAAAAATGAGTTAACTACAAAGGCAAACGATCCCAACAGTAGATGAAGAGAGTGTTTAACCACCTCAACTACATCTCCGGTAATTTCTCTATCATTTACCTGTAGCATTACCTACATTCATTTGAAGAGCCCATCTGTCTCCAAGCCAGCAGCATGTCCAATCCCGTGAGCAGCCATTTGTCAAATCCTTCCTCGGGCACAGAGACCTGCCTTTTTAACTTCCCTTATCCGCTAACTATTATTGCCACTTTTATGACTGCTAAGCCATGGCAGTGATTAATACGACCTTCCCCTCCTCTATGCTTTTCCCTAGAAAGAAGAAGTATCCTCCCGAGGAGTCAGACCTGCTGACTGACAGCTGCCTCTGGGTGAAGAAGCATCTCTGTGGCCCTGCAAACACAGTCAGTATCGATGGCCTTGGAATCAGAAAACTTCCTTCCTTACATTGGTGGGGCTCCAGCCCCACCATCCCCAGCCTTTCCTGACATGCAAATGACCACGTTGAGAGGCATCTCAGCTTTCGTTATAGAAAACTAGTGGTATTTGGAGAGGGTTTTTGCTTTGTGCAGGTGCCTTCTTCATGTGCCCTCCTGGTGTTGCAGACGCAGTCATTACTCCTGCCAATTTACTAAGATCCTGCTAGAGTGCTACTTCAGCAATCAGCCTAAGGATTTTCATCTGAAGTGTGATTTGAGGCTTGTGTTTGCACTGAATGTCTCTCAGGTGAAACAAGCATCCAGACTTCATTGCTGTAGTTGATTATTTCAGTAGTACCAATAGTACTAACTGAAAGGAGTATTTTTAATTTACCAGAATTACTGTAATACATCTATTTTTAAAAGATTATTTGCTAGAAGAGAGCAGATCTATGTGGATCTTTTAGATAGCAGTAAAGAAAATAGTGATTACAGAAGAGACTTCATAGGTTTCACTCCTTAAGCTTATGTGACTAGAAATCCTCAGCACTCTGCAATAGGAAAATGAACCATCTTGATCAAGCTATGTCAAAACCAGGTTTTATCGCTTCTGAGATCAAGGACCACACCCACAAGATTATCCCTGTCCCTCACACAGACCTAAAAGTGGATGCTTGCACAGCATGGCATGCTGCAGGCTGCAGCCAAACCGTTGAGTGTCTCTTGACAAAGCAATTCACGAAACAGGATAAAAAGAAATGGAGAGGGGTGGATATGATGGCACATTTAGGAGCTTGGACAAGCACCTCCTTAGCTCTGGCCCCTCAACTGCCTGAAACAAGAGGCTGGAAGGCACAGAAGGATGTACCTCCTTCCCAGGGCTTCCTGTGAGCTTTTGTTGGGTAAATGGGCTGTGTTCACACCAAGCACCAGCAACAGAGCCCAGACAGCTGCTGGCTGTGGGCGCACACAACAGCCCTTAGGCATCACACACCTCCAACATCTGCCTTGGGTATGTAGATAAAATGCTAGCACTTGCAGCTAAAGTTCCCCAGAATTTATATAGCAGTGACAGTCACATTTACTGTGCATCTGACTACTCCCCTTGTGTCTAGGACTCAAAATTTATACTTAAACATACCAGTACATTTATAAAGGCAAACTCTTTCCAGAATCAAGGTCTGTATTTAGTATTTTCTTTGTTACATAAAGTTCACTGGAAGGGACTTTGGTAAGGGCATATTTTTTCTGAAAACTGTCCACGGTTAGCAAGTACCAAGGATTATTATATTTATTTTGCCCATGGGATCTCTTACTGTTTATAAGTCCACTCAGAATCAGATAATGCTGTCAGACTTATACCTGATGAGTTGTGTGGAGCAGACCAGGTTGGTGGAAGGAGAAAATTTTAATCCACTTCTGCTCTTTCATGGTCCTAAGAGTAATGAGAAATAAAATGTCTTCTGGCATAAATTCAAAAATAAAACAGCCATAAAACATTATATAACTGCTATATAAGACCATATCTAAACAAGTGGTGTTGGGAGAAATGCAATCTTTATAATAGATCTCACGAAATTAACTTTTATATAAGATATTTTTGACCATGAGCTAAAACATTGTCCATTTCCCTAGTCAAGTATTACAAATCTTAAAGAATTTATATTTCTCATTAGTCAGAAAATGAACATAGGTATTAGAACATTTGGAATATTAATCTTATAGTCATGATTAAAACAGGTGAAGTATGCAAAGAGTAAAAATATCCTAAGTGTAAAGTTTATGAACTTTGAAATAGATTTTACTGGTACCACTGGTACCATTACTTGTACCATAAATAACGTTGGTAATTAACAGTATCGTATATACAGACTAGGAAATACACTGCTTTCTGCCTGGGCTTCTAGAAATCAGATGCCAGGAAGTTGGGTGAGAGCAGGTCTTTCCTATACACTTGACTTTTGAAGCAATTTAAAAGGCAAGAGAAGAAAGGATGGCAGTGAGCCCATGTGCACACAGGCACACACACAAGCCAAAAGAAGCTTCCAAGGACAACAGCATTTCAACACTGCTTTAGAGCGAGGCGGGAGAGGAGGGAGGCGAGAAAGCCGCGCAGGCACGCGTACTGGAACGTGCCAATTGTAGCTAGGAAAAGCAGAGCTGTGGAGATCTGTCAGTGAATATACATATATGCTTCAGTGGGAGTGGAGAAAATGAAAACCACTTCTGCAAAGAGGGCCCCTGTGCAAATGGCACACTGAAGGTCACTAACTCTTGCTGCAAGCTGCTGAGTAGAGCAGAAATCACTGCTTGTTACATCACTGTTGCAAGTGTGTTCTGGACTCTGGATTAGGCTTACTTTGCCTAATGTCATTTGCATAAAAAGTTAAGGTTCTTAGAAGAATAGTCCCATGAAGTTGATGGATGATCTAAAATTGTAAGCTTGACTTTTCCCCCTCCCCCCTTTTAATTTAGGCTACGGTTTACTCTTCCGTTGCTCCCTTTAAGCATATTAAATGTTAACATTCTTTCAGCCTTGGATGGGGCCACAAAGAGCTAACAAGTGGTTTGCAGAGGCCTGCAGCAAGCTCATGGCATCAGTCTCATGAGTGTTTCAACCAAGACGTTTGCCAAGCTTGCAAGGTGCAGCACAAGGCTGCTTTACAGATGTAGAGCCCATTTGCTGCCTTACCTTGAGACAGGCAAACTAATAGGGAAGAAAGCTGGGAAATAAGGAGAAAAATATGCACTTAATCTATGGCTATTCTCAGAAGCTTTTATACTCCCGAAAAGAAGGCTACAATCATTCAACTCAGATGTGATAACCAGTCTAAATTACTCACCAGGTCGCATTTGTTTTGAAACCCCATATCTATCATATGGACTCCTGAAATGATTTTAACTTTTTAAAGTCTAAGGAGTTGAAAACAATGAAGCAATTCAGGGAAACACACTATTGTCATCCCACAGCTTTCCTGAAGGCACTTAGCACATGTCTACCTTATTGACTACACCATGATAAACAAATACCCAGAGGAGTCTTAAATGAGCGCTGTTAGGTAGCATTAGCAGTCAAGTGATGATAACACAGAGATCAGAGCAGGCTTATTTATCTAATGAGAAGCAGTTTTCAATGTAAACACACTTAAGAGGTAATGATGAAATCTGAATTTACTGAACTAAAACCCACACTAAAATCCACAACTACATCCAGAGGTTTCCCGACAGAAGTTGGCCACTTAATTAACCTAGTTACCCAGCTTAAGTGTTCCAGCTCTACAAAATATGTGAATGTATTCAGCAGATACTAATGTTGCTAAAGTTTACAGAATTTGAGCAGGAGCGGGGCAGGGAGGGGAAGAGAAGTGGCCAAATTCTTTGAGAGAAAGGTCAAAATGAAGACAAATGTGATATAATTCATCTTCAGTTGAACAAACTTTCAATTAGAACTGGTTGAAAATAAATAATTTTCTTTCATAAGATTCCATGACAAACTAGCTAAATACTGGTACATTAAATTAACCAAACACACGAGGGTGGTTTTTCCTTCTGCCGTTCTGGACAGCATGCACCCTCAGCAAGATGCTGATGATACAAAACTGAGAGCAGTGGCTGATACCCTGAAGGCCGTGCTGCCATTCAGAGGGACTTTGACAGTCTGGAGAGAGGAGCAGAGAGGAACCTCATGCAGTTCAACAAAGGGAAGTGCAAGGTTCTGCACGTAGGGAGGAATAACCCCAGATGCCAGTACACGCTGGGGGTGACCTGCTGGAGAGCAGCTGTGCCGGGAAGGGCCTGGGAGTCCTGATGGACAAGAGGCTGACCAGGAATCAGCATGTGCCCTGGGAGCCAAGAAGGCCAAAAGTATCCTGAAGTGCATTAGGAAGAGTGCGGCCAGCAGGTCGAGCAAGGTGATCCTTCCCCTCCGCACTGGCGAGGCCACATGTGGGGTGTTGTGTCCAGTTCTGGGCTCCCCAGTACAAGATGGACATGAAGCTAATGGAGAGAGTCCAGTGTAGAGCTACAAAGATGATCAGGGGACTGGGGCATCTTTCCTGTGTGGAAAGGTTGAGAGAGCTGGGCCTGTTCAGCTGAGAAGGGATCTTATCAATGTGTATAAATACCTTAAGGGAGGTGTCAAGAGGATGAGGCCAGACTCTCTTTAATGATGTACGTTGATAGGGCAAGAGGCAACAGCCACAAACCGAAGCACAGAAAGTTCTGAAGAAAAAAACCCTTCTTGACTGTGAGAGCAATAGAGCTCTGGAACAGATTGTCTAGAGAGGTTGTGAGGACGTTTTTTGTAGAGAAGGTGCAGATAGTTTCAAAAAAATTTTGTCCACAGTTTCTTCCAGAGAACATTCTGTTTAGCCCTCCGCCCAAAGATTTTAACATTTTAACACAACAAGTATTTATTTTAAACTTCCTTCGAAACCAGGCACCTGTCTGGAGAGAAAATTACATCCAGACATTTAAGGCCACTTTCAAGAGATGGCGTTTAACAGAACTCCATGAGACAAAGAAGGGGAGCAGTTTCTCTTCTAAAAAACCTACAGGCAGAAGACACAATTTTGCAAGTCACAACATGACCACAAAACTCCACGGAAGGGCTGAAGAAAGCTACACAAACTGCAGCTGGTCAAGAAACAGTGGTTCAGCAATACCAGCTCCATTATTTACTGCAAACAGGAGCTTCCTGCATCCCTCTTTTGCAGTCATTTGACTTGCATGAACACGGGTGTTAAAGAGAGAGAGCTCCCGAGCAGACACTGAGATGCTGAAGCACAGCCTAGGGGCAGCATAGCCCTTTTAAAGCCAGCTCACTACCAGCCACACCGGCACAGCAGCATGGGCACTTTCCATGACTGCAGTTAGTATCTCCTGAGCCTTATTTTAAATCAGGCTCTCCAGGCGGAGAAAGGCGCCAGGCCTGAGCACCGAGGGTGCTCCCAGGCACAAAGGGAGGCTGCATGGGCAAGTGGGAGCCCCCGAAGGGGAACGGACTGTGACTCCGGGAGAGACACGGCGCGTCTGGCTCGAAGATCAAGTTGATTTGAGCTGCTATGGAGAGGGCATAAACCAGATCAACAGCTGTAAGCCTGAATACAATAGGTAATGTTGGATCCGGGCTTGAACCTGGAACCATCCTGGAAGGATGGTTCTCTTTTTACCAGTATTTCACAAATGCTGCTTTTCTCTCTCCTCTGAACTTCATCCTTGACTAACCTACACTAAGCAAATGATTTCTGTAATCCTCTTGCTAGAGAAACTATTTGAATCCTTCAAATCAGTGTAATACAGCTGGTGAAAAACACGCCATATAAAACTTTTCTTTTTTTTAACTTAATAGACTGAAACACTAATTCAGTCCCAAAATGTTTTAAGAAGAATCTCTAATAAAATATATTTCAAAATAAAAATCAAACTTATCACCTATCTTTCCCTCAGCTCTAATAAACAATTACAACTTTGAAAACAAGAAACAAAAGTATAACATAAAATAATTTCACAGGGTTTCCACCATATGAAGTCAGTAGTAGAATTTCCATGGACTTCAATAAGCCTTATTCAAGAACAGAACATAAACATCAAAGTAGTCTTTTTTTTTTTTTTATTTTGTCAAAATTCTCAAAAAGAATAGGATAAAATATTAACACACAAAATAGTCTAAATAGTATTTTTTAAACAAGGCAATATTTGGAAGTAGGAAATTTGACTTAAAAGCACCCCTTTAAACTAGTGTAGTTTCACAATGTAATCTGCATAAACTGCAGTAGAAACCACAGAACACAGAAAACAATCACAATATTAAATTAAAGTCTATTTAACATAGTCTATTCAATTTTAACTTTATAGTAAATATAAAAACCTTTATTGACAATGGTATATATATTCAGGTAAAATCTTTGAACTTGCAACATGTTTTACAACAAATTGATGCAGGTTTTTTAAAACAAATCCTTTTCCTCTTATATGAGTGGACCTAAATGATTTTCCTTCTGCATGTGCATAACACAGGTGAAATAACCTCATGGCTTGCTGATTGTATTAACTCTTTCTGCATGGCTAGATTCTGCAAGACTCAGACATACTCTGCATGACCTCTGCATGAACACCCTTAGCGAAAACAGTCTCTGGAAGGACTGAAGAGAATATCTCCAGATATTTTACCTATATTCAAGAACAAGCCTCAAAAGATGCAAAATAACAGACTTTTTAAATGAATTCTCTACTTCACAGCATTATATTGTGCTACAATTAGAAAGACAACCATATGAAAGCATGAATAAAAAAGTTAAAGAATTGTAACTATAAAACAATATATCAGTCAAGAATAAAAGATGCAATTAGTTACAGCAAATTGTGTAAGTGCCATAAATTAGCATCCATGTACTTTAAGTCTGATTCCTTTTGAATTTAGTCTCATTTAGTGCACCACTTATGTTGCATGATATCAGGTAATATATATCCTTTTCTTAGATCCAAAGGCTACACTACACTTAGCTAAACTGGCATAAACCCACATTGATTACAACACACCTGTTCCAATTTACTATAACCAAGGTCAGCAAGTGGACCAACTTTTTAATGGAAATTTAATTGAAAGACAGAAAAAAGGTCCAAACAATCATCTTTTCCTTGACATATGGTTAAGCATATGTACATATGTAGTAATTAATATTACATATTTCACAGGAGTATTTAGAAGAAATGAAACATTTTCACCATCTGAGAGCTACTCAGATGGAGGAGCTCCTCACAAATGACATTAGCAAAACAGCATTAGATGCATTAGCAGCACCAGATTGGTGCAAAATACTGCAATTCGGCAACTGTGCATCTCAAATCTACTTTGAATTTAAGGGCAATTACTGGCACAAACAGTCCTCAGAAAGCTACATTAAAGTATTCACACTCTGAAATCTCACTTAGCTGTAAAATGTTTACTTGTACCCGCCCTTAGTTACAGTGCATTTAAGTATCAACACTATCAGAATACAGGATATGAGCACCATAAAAAGTTAATCTCCTTCCTATTCAAGCAATTCCATTGATACTACTACTTTCAATCTCACTCAGATATAACATAGCCATAGATATCATGCCATAAGATTCGCTATATGCTATCCTATATGTTGGCAAATGCTTTTTTTATGTCCAATATCTACACTCTGCTAAAGACATACCAGAGTATTCCTAATGTCAGATTCTGGTATCTGCAACTGCCTCCAAAACAAAATCACAGGCATATTATTTCAAACCTTTAACACTGTCCCCCTGCTAAAGTCTTAGAAACACCCCAGTGTGCTCTCTGAAGAGCTCCTCCTGCGCCTCGTGCAAACTTGCCAAGAAAAGAGCCAGTAGCTTCCATAAGGAAGAGGCTCTTTGATCCTCTCCTAGCAAAAGCACCTGTTTGTATGATGGACTCTGCTAGGGAAGATAATGATGACCTTGAAACAACCTAGTAGTGATGCGGCTGGCTCATCTTACTAAGTAGATGAGTATTTCAGAAAATATCAACTCCTGTGGCATTTTTTTCTTCTTAGAAGATTTCTGGAATGAAGGAGCCAGAAAAAAAAATGCTTTGCTCCTAGGTAATGCAACTCTATTGTGCATAACAGATACACACACTCTAATTCCAGAAGACTCCCTTTCTCAGCACTAAACATAATCCTCCCTAATGATAACAGTATTTTGCAAATGTTGCCCATTTTCAATATTAGCTTTAATCCACCCTTCCTTATGTCCTAGTGAGCATGAACAAGCCTGGCTACTCAAAGTCACTTGGAACCTATGTCATTGACCCCTGTGAAACCTGGATTTCTTCTATTGTGGTCTGCACGGTTATGCTGGTTTTAGTAAAACAGCTAAGTGAAGTGCCCTGCAATGGGCTGTTAGACTTTGCAGCAAAGGAAGAAGTTTGGAAGCGAAGGAAAAGTAGTGTTCCTAGTTTGGAGCAGAGAGCAACTTAACCTATATCTGCACATATATAGTGAGTATAAATTTGAAACAAAAATGATAAGGGAAGGAAAACTACAGGCGTTAAGGACAAGATTACAAAGCTGTAAGTAAAAATAGAACCACTAGTTAGAAGACCTCATATTTGGATTCATCCTTTTCCAGAAAACTGTAGGAGGAAACTACAGCAAAAGCAGTGAGACAAACTCCAAACACAGGAAAGTACACATATTTTACCTGTATGTGCTCAGAACAACCCCTACATTACTATTACATTGTGCATAGTGTGCCTGCTTTCAGCAAGCTTGATGCTCGCCAGCCACATGTGCATTAATGCCCTTTTCACATACTTGTGTATGTGACACACACAGCAGGGGTGGTGAGTATTTTATTGGGACATTCCATACACTTCCACACATTGTAGGGTGTCAAACATCAATTGTAGCATCCAAATCCAATTCAAACCCCAGCTCTGTGCCAACTTCACTGTACAGAAATTAAGATGAAATCCATAGAATAGATACACTGGTTCCATGTTCATGAGCGATCTGGTTGATCCTTCCACGCACACAGTCAAGAGAAATTGATACCAGCGTTCCGTTGTGGACCTCGAAGGAGGCACGGAGAGATGCGCTGGTCCATATGCTTCCCTCTGGCATCTGACCACCAATTTGCTGAGCAATTGCTGTGGGCTGCGTGTGACCCACGGTCAACTGATTAAGAGTCATTTTGAGCACATTGCATGAATGGATCAGCTTTAAGTAAAAGGCAATGCTGGCAATTCCCTTTTCAGTAAAAATGAAATATTTCTGAGCAAATTGTCCAGAAGAAACCAGCTGTATCTGTTTCTCACTGGATGAGACCTGGGTGAAATCCAGTAATTTGTTTCTCACAGCTCCGGTAGGCAGACCTGTAACAGAAACTCTGGCTGACAGAGCAGTAGAAACTGCTGAGGGGATCCAGATGAGGCTAAACATACTAATCCCAGAACTGTCTCCAAAATAGCGAACATTACACTGAGCAGGAGAAAGTATCTCAAAGCTAACCAAATCTCCAGCACTAACTTTTGTGGCTCCAGAGGCTGATATTGACGTGTCTCTGTAATTTACCCCCGATTTAAACACATTCATTAATTCTCTGTTAGTACCATTCCTATTGATATAAGAAATTAAGGAGAAGCCCTCCCGGACACAGGTATGACCCATGGAATACAATGCTTGGTGGAACACAAATTTTATGACACCAGTTTCAGTGAACTTTATAGCTCTGCCATCATGAGATAAACTTAGCATGTAAGGGTCCGAAACAGAAATTATTTTAAAGGTAGGTCGATAGTTGGTTTGGTAATGCATTGCTGTTGACATCTGCGCACTGATGGCCACAGCACCTGTGTCATGGGACAACCAAAACAAACTGAGTGGGGAATTAAGATCATAAATATATAAGTCTTTACTTTGATTGCAGAATTGGTTTGGACTCCTCAAAAACACAGAAAGTGTTTGGCTGGGCTCCACTTCAGTAGCACTGCTTAGACTCGTGCTCTGGAAGTATTTTCCCTCTGGCTGCTCAATGCGAACTCCACTCAGTTCATAACCTTCCTCACTGCCATTTAGCTTTAAGGAAAGTTGCAAAAAATTCCTGCAGTTATGCTTTACTGCAAAATTTAAGTCAGTCCACAACAGGCCATGCTCCCTGAACACCAGGCTGTTATCTTCAGCTGATAGGATTTCACAGTGAAACTTCCCCTTTATCTTCAAGTTTAAGCCAGAGTAGACCTGAGAGGTGCCAGACTTTGCAGGAGGTAAAACGATATTTGCAGCCCAAGCCTCTGAAAACTTGTTTTCACTGGTTGCTGAGCAAATGGTATCACTGATGGTGGAACAAGGCACGGCCACCATCCCTTCTTCACATTTTAAACACGCCTGACATTCCTGCATTTCCTTATTAAAGAAATATTCCTCTCCACACAGTCCCAAAGCTGCATCTTTTTCAGGAATTCCGAGGCATCGGAAACCACCTGTTCACAAGAAATGAAAGTTTTAATTATACTTTTAAAACACCAGGTATTAGAAGAACTCTATAGTCCTACAGATGAAGCATTTTTGATAACACACCGAATCATAAGGGAGAAAAATGAAGTTAATATGTTAGATACTTTGCACTACTAGAGGACCCTTGCTTTTAGTTGGGGGAACACCTAGGGGTACCTCACAGCATCCAAGCCGAACCCAGTGATTTAAAGAGGGAAAGCAGCAAGATGGGGCTGCACGGCAGCACAGGGACAACTCTGCCCCACATCTGTAAGGGATGATGCACAGTAAAGACCCTCTCTTCCCTTAGGTGAAAAGCACAGTGACTGACTGCTGCACTGAGCAGCAAAGATGTTTTCAGCTAATGGGAGAAATGCCCCTGTCTGCCCAGCCATGATAAGGGGGTGGCACCGCTGGAGCTCTGATTGCTAAAGCAGTGCTTTGCAGCCAGAGGATCACGGACCCCAGGCATCCACTCCGTGTACTGGTGTTAAAAAGCCTGCAAGAGACAAGCAGGAAAGGCAAAACTGGAATCAGCAGGCTTAAATCCGTTACTGCAGAAGTCTATACATTTAAAACTCTGAAAACCCTTGCCCTAAGGCAGAGGACATCAGTGTTTGTGACAGTCTAAACCTGTAAGGAATAAATAAAATACTGCAGCAAACATCATAGGAATGTCTAGAGGCGCTATCTGAAAATTACTTTATTTGAAATAAGGCAATTTTGTGCTGCTAAATGGCACGTCATGACCTCAGTGAATCAAAGAATGCACACTGAAAGAGCAGGTTTTAAAAGCAGCATGCAGTTTTCTACAGCAATTTTCCATGAGCACTGCCAGCTTCCACTGTCTCCCACAGGAGCAGCCTGACCCCAGCATCTTTCCACACTGGGTCTCAGAGCCCACATCAATAAACAAAACTCAGGCATCCTAAAGAACAACCACTGGCAGGTTGTGCCTCAAAGTTTAATCACTAAAATGAGCTTGCTTGAGTGTTTGTGCCAGGCATTACCAAACTCTACAATCACCTTTCTAAAGTACTTTCAGAAATATGCTTTACAACCTAAATACCATGTTATTTTATTTACACCTGCTACTTAGATGTATGCTTTTGATTTATTCATCAGGTGGAAATTGCTATATCTGGACTGGGATATGCTCTGAAACTGGAATACAAGCATTGGACATGGACCCCAGCGGGCCAATTTTCTGCATTGCTAAAATCAGGACAGAGTAGGTGATATAGCTTGCTGGTGCAAGCAGAGAAGCACAGCACTCGTACTGAGAGTCACAAGACAGAGCCATGCACATGCACCTCATACACAAGGGAGTTCAGAGTATTGGCTAAAATTCATTTCTGACACTACATTATTCAGCTGAGAACCCAGACACTGTGTTGTATCATACAGGCGTCACCTGCTCACCCTCATATCTCTTTGTCTATTTATGTTTCATTCACTTAAGCAGTGATTCTTCACTAACACTAATATGTAAGACTATATAACTTATGATATGAGAACATTCTTTCAGTGACCAGGTATGCGTTTCTCACAAGAGATAACTGCAGAAAAATAAGATTTTCCATTAAAAATATCAAGAGAAGCTGAATATATTATTCCTCCCAAAAGTGTCTCTGGTTTTTCTTTCTTTTTTTTTTAATGAGCAAAAAAAAAAAAAAAAAAAAAAAAAAAAAAAAAAAAAATTTTTTAAAAAATTAAAAATAAAAAATTAAAAAATTTTATAAATATCAAATTTTACAAATCCATTGGATGACTACTCTTTCTGATTCACTGTCTGATTTTTTTTCTGGTACATCTGCAGTGTTCCTCACTGCCTGCATTTGAGATGAGTGACTTCAAAGCAGCATGAGAGCTGCTTTATACTGTGGACACCGTGGCAAAAGTAGCATCCTACCCTTTATCAGTCTAGAAGAGGCAAGAAGCAATGTCGGCCAAGCAGCCAGCACAGTAAATGTGCTGTAACTGTTTCTGTTTCTCTCTATCACCCCCTCAGACAACCTCTCCCACCTCATCTTGGCCCCTGCTCTGGGCACCACTGCAGCAGGTTTTATGGAGATCGGCCCAGCTGTACTCAAGCTGTTTTTGTGAAATCAGGTGCTGTGCAGTATGCTCACCAGCCGCCGCAGCGCCTAGGGGACAGGCAATTGCCAAGGCAATCAGAGAGGCCATGCATAAATTTTGCTGCTGCTGCTGCTCACGGTCTTGAACCCTCTGTGTCAGATTTAGATCACACCCAGAAGCCCGGTTAATTACAAATCACGGTTATCTGCTGAAGTTCTCATTATTCACCTCTTGCCTTTGCAGTATTTTACCGTTTCCTGGGGGTTTTTTAAAGTTTGTCCTGCAGAGCACAAACCTGCAGTGCCTAACTGAGGGGGAGCCGCCACAAACCTGGCTCCCCAGCACAGACTTATTTAGAGAGCTGGGCTGCTCACCCCTCAAGTGAACATCTGCTAGAGGAACCTGGCTGCCTTGCAGAACCAGGGGAACCCCTCCTCTCTCAGCCCTGCAGATGTGAAGCTGCCCCAGTCCCTACCTGCAGCCCGTAAGGAAGCTGAGCTTGTCCTCCTGATGGACACGTGCACGTACACACACGCACACAGAACTAGCACGGCCAGGCACATGGGTGCACACAGACAGAACCCAGTGCTATTACTGCTTACACAAACCCATCCAGCACTTACACCAACACGTACAGCACAGATCCTGCTCCCCCTCCTCTCTGGCTGATCAGGACTGCAGTCCATTGGTGGGACGCACTCATGTAACGTGACTCAGTAGCGGGTCCTAGATAGTCTCTCCAACAGCTGACACATGGACCCCCTGATCTTCTCCAATTGCTGGAATCTGCACCTATAAGCCCCCAAGATTTGTGGTCCTACTCCACTTGCTGGTACTCAGACCTCTTACCCTACTTGCCAGATAGTCCAGTTGCAGTATGCACTAGCTTTCACTGAACACCCCATAATAAATTTCATACAATCCTCTAATCCCTTTAAAACACCCCATAACAAGTTCTACACAAACCTATAATTCTCTTCCTTCTGCATCCCACAGTAAATCCTAGAGTAAGTCCCCTTTAGTGTGCCTAGCACCCTGGGGAGAGAGTGTCAACTCTGCTCAGTGGGTTTCACACCAAGGACAGCACTCTGAGGGCTCTCCTCGGATAGTCCAAGAAGGGGACTATTCACTGCGCTCCATCTCCACCAACTAGGCATCTCCATCTGTCACTGTTCCTCTGTGAACACCCTTTAATCACCCACCCTAATAGCTCTCATCCCAGATAACAACAGGAAAAAGCAGCAGGTAGAGAGGATATATGATGCAGAGGAAGATAGAAGAGTGAGGAATAAGAGGTTCCAAGCTACTTGTTTCTTTACCATTATTTGCTCTGTCCTTCTTCACACTGTGCAGTGAACAAGAGTTGCTATAGATGCAACACTCTTTGCGTGCAGCTCAAGAAACCACATACAACATCTGGAACTCATATGTCAGTTCACAACCCCATCTACTCTACATTACCCAAACCAGACAACCGGTTTTAGCCTCTCCTTTGACAACTTAATTGTACTTGTGTAAGATAATGAGGTCTCAAGAACGGACAGGCTGAAAATATCAGTCTTCTCTAATAGCAAAAAATAAGAAGTGAACTCTGTTCCATAGCAGAGCAGGACATACACAGGACATTTGATTCCTGATCCACATGACAGGAGGTAGCTTGCTTTCACATATTTATGGGCCACCATTAAAATCTGGAGAGGAGGAAAAAGAGGGAGAGGACTTCTTTCCTTTCAGATCCACTGCTACTTACTTTGTGTGGGCTGACACACCACAACTATCTGCCTAGTTCATGGCAATATTTTCCTTTAACTCACTTCCCCCCGGCAGTGCATAGCTTCCCCCCCATCATAAAGCCCTCAGGATAGATTCCTTACAACTATCCCCCTTCTAAGCCAAAAGCTAGAGCAACATCAAATGACTAACACATTGGTGGTTCTCCTTCCCTAGGGCTGAGGCCCCATGGACTTCCTTCCACAAAACCACCAACTCAAGCACACCAAACTTGGCCTTTTAGTAAGGAGATACAGCCTTAGACCTTTCCAATGTACTGGCTCAAATTTCGTGCCTCTCTAATTTGTCTTGCCTCTAACGGCTCACTACCCACTGCTAAGGGTCTTTATAAGAACAGTCTTGCTTACATATCTTCTTTTCTAGTGTTGATGGTACCTCCTCAATGGCATTTGCCATTTAAAGCAGTGCTAGTGCTCACCTCCTCTGGTCATTCCAGCTTTCTGTGGTCTTTATACTAATTTCATCCAACCCTTAAGAGGTCCTGCTCATGTGAACCTAAACAACCAGGTCTTCTTCTAATGCTTTCCTATGACCAATTCCCATCTATTTTTTTCTCTTCACCAGTGGTAGGACAGGAATAGTATAAAATCAGTCATAAGGTGCTGAAAACAGTCTTTCCCCCTCAGGAAAAAACCTAACACCTGGATAGGATTTGTTCAGTACATTTATTAACTTTGCTCTTCTGTGCCTGATTCCTATAAGGACTAATGAAGGCGAAGCCTGAAGTGCACAACTCCAGCCAAACCTGCTCCTAGATGTCTGAAAATCCACCACCTCACCCTGCAGACGATGAAAACTGTTTACTGTTCCTTATTATTTGACAATATTATCACTAAGGGAGAATGAGATTGATGGAGAATGGCCTTATAAGATCAAATTTAACCTCCTCAGATCAAATCAGATAGCTAGCCCTGTGCAGCAAATGGGAATTGACAGCTATGCTTCTCCATTAGAAATAATATCTTGACTTTGATGCCACTTTCACCCGCATAAACAAGAAGAAAGTCAAAAGTGGACATTAAAACCAAAGCATATCAAAAATGAAAACAAGGTAATAGGGAACATCCAAACTCATACAAATATCACGTCCTAAATGCTCACCATCCACAGGAACTGTTATCAGCTTACAGCTGTGGATTTTTCATACCCTTTGATTCCAGCCATCTGAGCATGTCATTACTCACACGCAGGTCTCAGTCCTTATCCTGCTCTGGCCTGCTCCTGAAGATCTAATCATCTTTGCTCTTTGTAACAGAATATAACTTACCTGGCGTATTCAGGCATTTTATCCTTTCACCACAAATGCTTGGAGAGTCAGTGCATTCATCTCTGTCCTGTAAACACAAGAAACACTTCAGGCCCACAACTTAAGTTTGAAATAGGCACCTTCTCCCTCAGGCTCTAGGACACTCATTTCCCTGCAAAAAGCTTATGTAGGGAGGGAAATGGATTTGCTCCAATAGACATGACTTAAAAAGGCAACTTGTTTTGGATTTGTCCCTTCTATTACCCAGGTGTCTGAGTGGGTTGCATGGTCTGTACAGATGGCTACAGCATGCAGATCATGAGCTAAGCAGACTGGTTGTACAACCATCATTTGGTATGATACATGATCTGTAAGGCACTGCTGTATTCCTGAGTCCGCTGCATCACTCGACTGGTCTTAAGGACACTGTAACAACCAAGAAAGGCTCTTAAAGGCATTCAGGCTGAGTGGAAGGAGCTAACTGAAAAACAACAGAGAAAGTTAAACGTTAAAATAAAAGTAGTCCTTCCTGACACCAAACCCTGCTCTTATTCTACAGTAGGTAAAGGGGAAAGAATGACAGGCCACATTTGTATTCAAATGACAGCACTAAAGAAAACTGAGACTTGCAAACAGAGAGAGGGGGACAGAAAGAGTCTTTTAGATTCTCTCCTGAGTAACATGGGCTTAGGTCACCAGGTGTTCAAGCTCACATTAAGCTAAGAATTGAGGGAAACATTTGGTAAAGAAGCAATTGCTCTAAATATCAAGATCTCCATACATCTTAGGATTTCTAAACACAAGTGATTAAAGAAGCATCTTATTGTGTTTACAAGTCATTTTGCATTTTAGAATAAAAGTATCACTGTGCTATATTTTATATGTTTATACATTACATTTAAGATGAAACTACATTTTATATCTACCAACTTTTTTTTTCTGATCTTATAAATAAATGTGTGATCTTAAGTTTTACTTAAAAAAGATTTGCTCTATTTTTTGAACATGTCTAGTAGTTAGTGCAGAACTAAGATTAAATAAACAAATTTAGCATAAGTGTATGTGTTTTAGGATGCCTTTTCCTACAATGATGAATATGATCTGTGCTGCCAGCCACTGGATTTCTGAAAGCTTTACACTCAGCAGGCATAAACTTTTGCCTCGCTTGGAGGAACAAATAGTAAAGAGAAAAATCACAGAAAACTCCAGGAAAACTATGACGCATCACAGTCCCACTCAGTAAAAGACATTCTTCAAACCAGATCTCCCCACTCTCTCTGAGCAGATATTTCCATAATCCATCCTGGTATGTCTGGCATGATATTTCCTAAACAGTAACTGCAAGATACAGAATTATACTTCACCTGACAAATCCGATCAGAGTTCGCAGAACACTCAGCCATTTGGAAAAAGCCAGCGGGACACAAGGTGCATTTTTCACACTGTGAAGGTGTCTTTTGGAAATTGCAGAATTCATCACTTTCACAAAGACCACAGTCCAACAAAGACTCCCCAACATTAATCACTTTTGCATCCACTTCTACTTTATGGACAGAGTATGACTTCTGGAGATGATTTCTGACTTGGTTCTGAAGTCCTTGAAGATGACTTTCAAAATAATTTTGAATATCTTCTTGCAAACTCTGAAATGACATTTGTTTCACTGTGTCAAAAAGCATGCCATACTGAACTTTGATTAAATCCATTTGCTCATACATTTTTCTTTGCTGTTCAAGAATTTCCCGTTGCTGGTTAACCAATACATGCTGCTGTTCAGCGAGTTTTTGTTGCAAATCCACAATGATCTGCTGCTGACTTTTTAGCATTTCAGTAAATTTATCGTGCCCTTTTGCAAGCTGCAGTTGTAGTATTAGGGCATCTTCGGATGGAACTTCATTTTCTCCTGAAATATAAATGACAGATTATTGTCCGAGAAAAAAAATGTTTTCTAGCTTTATTACCTCTCCAAATACATTCATATTTTAATATATTAATGAGAAGTCTCATTATATTCAAGTCAAAATTACAAGACCAATTCCTTAATTACTCTTTCCAGTCCCTTCACAGGAATGCCAGCAGTTCCATTTCGTGATCAACATTTATAGTTGTGAACACTAAAAATGTCACAGTCAAGACCCATGTTTCAAGGTAAAAATTAATCATCACTGGGGGTCAAGAATAGATTAATCATCATGATGCACAAGTTCAAAAACAGCAGAGAGTAAAATGGTTAATTTCCATTGTAGAGGTGATAAAATGAGGTGATAAGTTTTTATACAAAATGTTGTGTTTTCCTGACTATCACCACTCAGGACAAGATCTAGCAATAGCTCGATATAGATCTTGGGCTACAGAGGTACATAATCATTAGCTCAGTATGCAATAATGGTAAAGAAAAAGTCAAAGAAAAACCTAGAATTAATTTTAAAAGGAATATATAACAGAAGAGAAAGTATTATTACATCACTAAAATAATCAATAAAACACCTTTAATACAGTATACAGTCCTGGTTCCCTGCCTCAAAAAAAGTCAAAGAAGAACCTGAAAAGGTCAGAGAAGGACAGAAATGATTATCCAACATATGGAACTGCTTCAGCATGAGAAAGTTAGCAGGACTTTCAGGCTGGAGAAAAGACAACTGTACAGAAATTATGTTACACTTACAGTGCCATTTGGTGTCCTAAAGCAAGTGAATTTTGAAAGACTTTTCAATGTCGCTTTCAGTTAAAGAATTAGAGGATATTAAATGACGGCAACAATTTCAATACATGTTAAAAGCATAGACAGTTCAAAAAACTGGCTTCCCTAATATATAAAACAAAAACCTAAGGTTAAAAACTATGCAGACATTGAGCCAGCCTAAGGAAGTATCTGAGCTACAGGTTGTCAGAGATGGAAAACTGATCTGGTGAAATATCATCCCATGCTTTCTGCAGCATGCACTGCTGGAGAAGGAACCCAGGACCCAGTTCCTCTTCTGCTCTTATGCAGCACTGCATTTGCTTGATGTACTTGCAGAACAGCACCAACAAGACAATGAAAAAGACCAAAAATAGTTCCTCTTTATGGTTCCTAAAATGTTCTGACCTTCAATTACTTTTATTCATGCCATAGGGCACACATTGGTCTTCTCATTTTTTCAGTATTCATTTGCATTTGCATTTGCAGGACTTTGAGAAATTGAAGACCAGGATTCAGGAAAGGCCATACTCACCATCTAAGCTGGAAATCCAGAATTTTGAAATATCCCATAATCATACTTCTAATTTAACATGAGCAAGCAGTTCTGTGAATAGAGCCAAATAAACGGATTCTCTGCGTCTCGCAGCACACTACGTAACTAGTACTACCTTCACTACACTTCTCCTTAAGAGTGAAGAACAAGCAAGCTACTTCTTGACTTACCCACTGCAATATAGCTAGAGACAGACTTTTAAATGCTTACATCTCACTCTTTCCCATCTTTAGCCAACGTTAAAGTTCATACAACTTTGCTTACTTCTAATATCTCTATTTTGTCAAATTTTCCTGAAATCAGTCCAGAGGTTCAAGAGGTACAGGACAAGAGTCACATGCATACTGTGATTGCCTATCCATCTTACTGACTTATAAGATTGACTTATATAGGTCTCGTGTTTTTGAGGCTGGAAAGACATTAACAAATTCTTTTTTACAAAATCTGTGCTCTCAGAAGTCCAGCTTATGACTGGGAATTTTCAGATAGAAGAGCTGTGTGACAAGTGATTTGCTCGGTGTAAATAGCCCATGTCATGTATCAGTAAGAGTCATGCCTTCAACGCTGAAGGAAAAACTGTGAAGTAGCTTCCCAAATATAGCATATAAACCTAAAAAGAACAGTTGGGATAACTGGCATATTGAGGCTTTGACCATCGTGTTCCCTAGTGTTAGGTAACTGGTTTTTAGTAGCTCTCATATACCCAGACCATAAGCTTTCTCAAGTGGGCTTCATCCTCTTGCTCTGCATGAACATGGTTTCAGCACACAGTGAACAACAGCAGGAGAATCTACAATCTTGTTCGTTAGCCTTGGCAGGTATGAGATACAGGAGCTGCACATTACTTTGCCCATGTGGGGATGTTTGCAGCTGTAGAGAAGTCTGTCTAAAAGAAAAACAACAGAAAGATAGGTCTGATGGAAAAAATAATGAAGTATTTAATTCCAATTAAGAAAGAAAGGGAAGAAATATAGGGGAATACAAAATAATAGGACAAGAACAGGTTCTGTACATTCCTTCTTTTGGAATACCAATCGTTCATCTGAAGTAAGATGTACTCACTGGGCTGCTGAGAAATAGCTCTGCCAGCCTTGCAGAGGAATGGGCTCATCTGGTTTGAAAAGGGAGTACAAGTCTGCACCCCAGCATCCTCCGCTGGCCACGGGAGCTTGGCCAGCAGAGCTGGTGGTTCAGCAGCAGCTGACAGCAGCTTTCCAGATCACAGCTGTGGTGCCAGTGATGTTTGCTGAACCTGCTATGATGAAGGTTTAGGGTAATCTTCCCAGCAAAGCTGTGTTGGTTCCAGAAGACAGGTGGAGGGTGGGCCACTTGCCTCATGTAGATCAGCCAGCAAACACACACAGAGTGCTGGGAATCTACAGTCTCTGGTATTGGCCTCCATTCTGCAGCGTTATCAGGCATGGTCTTCAGCAAGCATTTGAGGAAACTGTACCTCACATGAATGCCTTTCCTGGGGCAACAGGTAGAGGATTCTCTTTAACTGGCTCATCAAGGCACAGCCTTCTCTGCCATGTAAATTGGAACGGAGGCCTCTACTAACGACCGAATTGCTGCTCCGACTCATGCATGGCCACAGAGCTGACAGCCACAGGCTGGGGTGGGTCACCATGTCTCCACCTGCAGATGGTGGCTCAATACAGGGAGAAAAGTGGCCATAGGGTCATCTGGCCAGTGCATTCCAGGTCCCCTGCTGTCTGCACTGACAAAGGTCCTCCCCACGGAGCCCCTCAGTGTCACGTGCTGAAATGGTCGCGAGGCAGGAATGTTTCCCTAAAAACAAGAGAAAAATAGGGAGTCACTGACCTGTTTCTTCTTGAACAGATGGTTGAACAGTTTTGAGCTATAGTGTTTTAGATGTGAAATTGAAGAGCCAAACTGTCTCTGTTTCCTTCTTAGTTACCAAAACTAAATACATGTTCACCCTTGATTTAAACACAATAAAAATCCCCTGGAAAATCTATCTGCCTATGGCTGCTAGAGAAACCTCCTATTCTGGGGTGACTAATTTAGGAAGATTTGGGAACACAGGTGATGCTGTAGAGGTGGCAGATGATCTGTCTTGAGTCTGTGCTTTTCACTGCTGTGTGACAAGTTCCCACAGCCTCACCTAAACGTATGACTGCCTGGCTGGAGGACACCTGGACACCTGCACTGTCCATAAAACGTACCTGAAGACATCCCAAGCACTGTGCACAAGAAAGAAAATACTGTATTTTTTGCCTCCTTACTTAAGTTATGCAAGCATGCGGAGAGGCCTGACCTCACAAGACACTGAAAAGAGACCTGGGGACATGGCAGCCACTTCAAGTACTGGAGGTACCTCTTTACGTACTCCAGCTTCCCTCAGGGACTCCAGCCAATGTCATCTTCACTCTTGTGCTGGCAAGGTTCCTAGATTTCCTTCTGAGAGACTTACTGGTGTTGTGCACCAGATCACCATGGCCAGCGTCCCTTGCACCTCATCTTTCTCCATAGATTTACGTTTACACCTGATTGTAAGGTGGAGTCCTGCCACTCCGGCATAAGGATATTTATCCAACTATTTCATGTCAGGAAAGCTGCCACCTCCACCATACAGGCTAGGTACAGTTCTCCGGAGGACTCTCTGCTTGCCATCATGCTCTTTAGAAACCTAGAACCAAGGTATGTTCGTTCTTCATGTTCCTTACCTGAATTTCTCCTAAGGTGCTCACTGGATGTTCTCTGAGTAGCAGCTCTTCTCAAACCATAGCTAATGCATTGCCTCTGTTTAGATGCTTGATTATCAGATTTTTGCTCAATTTGTTCTAGCAGACAGGTCATCTGGCATTGCTATATGGAATCATGCCCATTTTCGAGATGACAGCTCCAGCTGTGAATTCAGGTTGAAGAACACCGATAATCTCTGCTCTCAGGCAGGAGATCTGTGTTTGAGAGGGAGGGCTAGAAGGTCTCTCATGGATGCAGTGTTAGAGGTTGTAGGCAGAGCAGGATACTGGATGCTTGCCTCTACTCCAACTGCAGGTGCCCTCACTGAAAATTGTCTTCCCAGTGGAAGTTCCTGTGCTAGCACAGGTTTCCTCACTACATTCCTCCATGTTGACAGCGTCTTCCAGCATCTTATGCAGGTCAGTGTGCAGGACTGTCCCTTGCTTCCCCTCTGACATAAGATGCGTCTCTGTCATAGGGGTGCATGGTTGCAGCCAGATGGGTATATGAAGGAGGTAAACACAAAAATCCATGACTGCCACTAGCCATAAGGTGTAATCCATTCCTGATGCATGAGGAAAACTTCTAATGACAGGTCAGTTCCTCCAGAACCTCACCTGGCACCATGCCTGTAAAGAGCATAAAGTCAAGAGTACAGTGATCTCTACGTTTAGTCTTGAAAACCCCAGTAACTTCACTCTCCATCCCCTTCACCCTCCCTTATTTGTTTTTGTCTGTCCCATGTAAAAAGAAATTCTAACCTCGTGGCCCTGGAGATCATGGGTCCATGTAACTCACCATGTTAGCTGTAAGTGCTGACGGCATTGGTAGCACAGGCTGATCCGGGTCCTCTAATGACAGTCGTGGAACAAGAGAATGTTTAGGGAAAGATCACACTAGGCTTGACGTTCTTTGAAGGACCTTCATGCAGACACTCATCCTCTGTTCTCAGCACCATGCAAGAAGTGATAAATCTAGTCTTTTCTGTCCACAGAGTGCCCCTATTATTTATCAGGGCTCACGTTGTATGGAGATGGATCTTGGTAGGCAAAATGAAAATGGAAATATCCTAGGTCCTTTTGCAAGAGGGAGAAGCAGGAATTGGGAAGGAGACGCAAAGAAGTGTGCACAGAAGTAAATAAAATTGAGCTTGAGTCTACTGACTCCTCTATTTTCTGTGCAGTGGTGGTCACAGAGCATATAGTCACTCTGCAAGGCATCAAGCAAGGTGAAGGGATAGGCGCAGCTGCGCTACACACAGGCAGAGGGGAGATGAGTTGCCAGCCCTGAGACTGGAATCACCACAGAGAGCTGGAGTTTTTTATGAAAAAGAGGTCACTTGACAACTAGGCAGATGTTTAAAATGAGGTGAGACATATGCTCCTGCTGCAGGAAACAGCTTCAGCTTCCTGCAATAGTCACAAGCGTGTGACAAAGTTTAAAGGGTCTTCTTCATGATTTCCATCACTTGTTGACCATCAACAAGTGACGAAATAAATCACACTTTCACATTTTCATGTCTTCAGATAAACCGGAATCCTAACTGTTCTGTGGTCATTAAAGACCTCCTGAGACTCCCCTGTGTGGTAAAAGCTACATACCCCAGGCAATTACTCAGTATTTTCTGCCAACCCGTGGTTAAAGCCATGGTTGTAGCTGACCTTCTAGGGTGCTACTGAGTTGATAAGAGCAGAAAAAATGCTCTAAATTATGTGCATTTTTTTTCCAGCTATTACAGACAAACCATTTCTCAGAAGCATCCGCAAGTTTCCCACCACCAACATCATCCACTCATTCTGGGTGCAGACGGAGTGTCCCTCCCACTGATGCTGCTGTAAATTAGATACCCCAGAAGTACCATAGTCTGAAGAGAGCGAAAAGAAGAAGTCATAGAACCGTTACGGCTGGAAACGACCCTCAAGATCATCAAGTCCAATGGTATTCCCATCCCCACCACACCTGCTAAGCCATGTCCCTAAGTCATCTCACATTTCTTGAACACTGCCGGCGACGGTACCTCCACTTCCCTGGGCAGCCTGTTCCAGTGCTTCACCACTCTTTCAGCATATTTTTATCTAATACCCAACCCGAATCTGCCCCAGCGCAACTCGTGCCTGACACTTGTGCAAAAGCGGCAGTTGCAACGAGCTCTGTCCCGCCACGGCCCCTCTGCTGCCGCCCTCACACGGGCCTTTGGGAAAGGCCGGGGAGGCTGCGGGAGGCGCAGCCCCCAGCCCC
>JAWLRI010000951.1:2224571-2245524 GCA_034781795.1 Crypturellus tataupa | reverse complement strand
GCGTCTCGTCCGCATGTCCTGCGAGAGAGGAGAGGCGGCGGTGGCGGCGGCGGCGGCTCCGGGGACAGCTCCGGCCCGCACCCCCGGCGCGGGCTTTTTCTCCCCCGCGCCCGCCCCGTCCCGTCGCTCTGCGGCGCAACCTACGCGCGAGTGCGGGGCGCCGGGCGGCTGCCCTGCCCGCTGCGGGGACTGGCCGCCTCCCGGGGAATGTGCAACATTCCTGGGGCTTCCTCAGCATCAGATTTCCCAAGCGCCTCCCTTTAACTCCTTCAGCCCCTCGCGGCCGCCGCGGCGGCGCGGGAGGCGCTGGCGCCGCAGGTCTTTCCGCGCGGCGAGTTCTGGCCGAGGGGAGTGAGGGGGGGCCCGGGCCGTTTTCTTCCGTATGCCATGAAGGAAAGGAAAAGAGAAAATAAGACCCCAAAACAACAGAAGAGAAGGACGCAAACAACTACAAATAAAGAATATTTCACACAACTGCAAAAATAGTTACTGATAATTTGGATTTCTTATTTCTCACTTTGATTGTCCAGAACGTACATCAAAGATAAGCAGCTGCCGTTTCCTATGAGGCTACCTGTAGGGGCAGAATTAAGCTGAAAAGGAGTGGATTTTTTTTGTGTGTTTAAATCAGCAATTCAGCTTTGGTCAGTGTGTATTGCTTTGTGGCAAAGCTGCTCTCCTGAGCAGGGCTGGTAGGGCAGCGAGGAGCCGCAAACGTCCCGAGTGCTTCTGAGCATGAAGAACTCCCCGCAGCAGGAGCCACCTTGCTTATCTAATCTCTTCCACATGTTACCCGAGAAAAGCGACGCCAAGTACGTGCCCGTTTCATGTCCGCCTGCAGCTGCCGCACTCAGGCTGTGGGAAGTTGGACGACACCTATAAAATATAGATAGTGTGAAGATATGATTATGGGCAGAAGAACAATTACAGAAAATACAGTTTACTAAATCTCTATCATTACCTTCCTTCCATCCACAGGCTCAGATACATGTAACTGCCCTGGCACAGTATGTTTGCAATACCCCTGAGTGGTATCTTTACTATTGGTTATGCAGAGAAGAGAAATAGTTCATTGTTCTTTATTTTCTCTCTGTGAATTTTACTTAAAACTTCTTGGGAATCTCTGTCTCTCTGTTTTTGTTTGTTTTATTTTTTAATACAAACAGGGTGGTCAGCTTTTTCCCCTGCTGCAGAAGTGTACCACGTACGTCACAGCTGTCTGGCCATTTCTTGACTAAGCAGTGTTTCTTCTGAAAATGCCAACTTGTCAAAACTGAAATGTGTTACATGTGTCGCAACAGCAACAAAGACTCCAGAGGCACAAAGAGATGACATTCCCGGCACATTTCGCAGGGCCGGAGACCACCCAGGTTGACAGATTCCTGCCTGGAAGAGGGGAGTTGGGGGAGCTGGGAGAGGGGACCAAGTCCTACCTGAAGCTCCTCAGAAGTTTCAGACTCTGCCCTCAGCACAACCAGCTGAGACCTTCAGTCATAGTAAAACTCCTGGATCTACTCCTGCTGAGAGGTCCTGGGTTTTCCTACAGTTTCCAATATCCCCGCCAGAAAGGGATGGGGAAAGGCGAGGGATAAACTTCACAGACGTGTACAGGGCATCCTAATAGGTAGAGTGTCCTCTCTTTTCTCACGGTTCTCCACACTGCTTCATTCTGAGAAGCGGGTTTTTCTGAGAGCTGTTCCTGGGCTCCAAGGGAATACCAGAGGATAACTGCCTCGGAAGCCATGGGGAGTAGAGTTATGAGGTTATTAAGGAAAGAAAGATCTTTTTAAAAGGCCACTACCACAAATGACATTGGGACTATAGCCCCTTTGAGGATGGGAAATATGAGCTAATTGACCTTACACAGTCTCTTCTTGACTGATTTTCTGCCACTGTAGCATACATTTATTGACTATTTCATCCCATGGGAATGCCAGATGTCAGCTTTCCAGGGACAAATTGGAAAACAGCTCCCAATCAGCACTGAAATTTCAACAATTTTTATTCTAAGTTATAATGAGAAAGGAATTGGTACTGTTAAAATTTTGCTGTGCAGGATTCTGTAATTTATGTATCTCTGCACTCGATCCTAGCCCTGCTTCACCATTTATATGAAAGGGAACAGGACTGAGTGGAAATCTGCCCAGGCAGTGCAGTCAGATAGGGGTGTTGAGCTGTGTGTTCAGAAGCTGTTCTCATTCTAAGCACTGTTATTCTACAGAGAGAAATACGAAAAAAAAGACACAAAATTGATCATCACAGATAAGAGCTGGTTTCTGTTTGTACAGAGTTACACTGGACAAAAAGGATTTAACTGCAGATCAGCTGAACTAGTTTTAAATGGATTTACCTGAACTAGCTTTAAATGGAGCAACCTATCTACACCAGTGCAGACTTCAGTATAGACCACCCAGCCAGGCATTTCCCCAGCTTTGGAGGAGGACTTTGTAAACCTTGCTGTTTTATTGTGGCCGCACTTAGCATGTTTGAAGGAAATCCATACTCTGGACTCAAATACTGGATCTTCTGGATACTGTCATCAGCCCAGTTGTGGTAGCATGGAGCTCTGCATGCACAAATTTAGCTTGTGAATGAAAACTTCTGATTTTCCTTAGGTTCCTTGTGAGGTTTTGCAGCCGGTAATGAATCGATTGCTACCACAGCTGTATTATCTTTGGAACCAAGCTCGTGAATATAAAAGCTCTTTAAGATGCAAACTCATCTTTGGATCACCTTCAGAAACGACGTAGAAAAGCTATAGAGTTGGGAACGATTCCCAAAATATCTATTCCTGCAGGTTAACAATTCATGAAACAACATGAGCCATGTAATATTCTCAGGCATAGCATAAATCCAGAGCAACTCCACTAATATTACTATAGGTAAATAGATAGTAAAACCATGATGTCCTGCTGATTCTATATACAGTTTATATGATATATAAACGATGACACTTCTGTAGGGACTGCCTGTACCTGTATATAGCTGCCACGATCAAGCAGTACATAAGACCCAGCAAACCTGCCAGACATGCAGACTTTGTCAGTGACTTAGTCAGTGATCTGAGTGCCAAAAGACATAAACTGGTGTCTACCGTCCTCCTGTTTTCCTTCCCTGCAAGGATCCCGCGCAAGCAGGAAGACCCGGAGCTTCAGGTGTTTGCACGATCATTTGCTCGATGCCTTGTTCCACCTCGCCCCACGTCGCTGTGTTCACTGGCGCAGCAGGAGTGGATCAGGTAAAAGAAGTAGGTAAGGAGGCCCCTACCTCTGCAGTACGTGCAGTGTGGGAGCTTCACCTTGGACTTTTGCAATGATTCAAATTTGCAGTCATTCAAGCCCGAATTTTTGGGCTGCCCGAGGGGATGACAGGCAGCAGGGGGCAGCAGGGGAGCTCCACCGAGCCCATATCCTGTCACTGTTCAGCATTTCCATTTCTTTTTTCACTTTTTTCCCACTTTTTTCATGTTTTCACAGTTATTTTTCACCACTCTTAATTTTTAAGGCGAATAAAAAGGTGCATTTCACAGCTGTTTTTAGTTAATGCTCGTTTCCAAAGCAGTGTTATTGAATGAGGATGATAGAACCTGACGAAAAAGTGAGGCAATAGTTTTGATTTTTTCATTAAAGATATTAGGATTTTGGAAAGATCATAAAGGGAAGGGAAGCAAATCCTGCCACAACATTGTCTAATTCACTATCTGCTAGGATTTGAAATGCTGTAGTTTTGCTCAAGGTATTTTACCCTTCACTGATGTTCAAAATTATTGGAAATTTAAATTCCAAAATGTTTTCAATATTTTCACAATTGCTGAGTTTTCTACTTAAAAGAACAGTTTTTACTTTCAGTAATCTCAATTTTTATTTCCTGGCTTGCTTTCAAGCAGTTATTCTTTACATTCTAAGAGATTCCTAATCAGAGAACATATGAATTGAAGAATAGTATAAATTTCAGATTGACAAGTTTCTTCTAAAGGACTCATCTTCTACAGCTGCTGATACAAGTGCACAGACTTCAAGCTTTTACTCCTGAATGATTTTATATCATGCAAAATGACATGTAATCTTATCTGTGATGATTAATTTGCCTTTAACTGTACCTTAGGGGCTTGAAGAACTACAGAGAACCTGCATCACTACATCTCACTGCTAAGTCCTCCATGAAGAATTGACTCCAGATCTTAAGAAATGGCCAGCTGCCCTTAGATGTCTAGAGTATCATCCCTTTACAGGTAGCTTCTTACATCTAGTTGGTATGTGAAAGAAATGCAAATTCACAGTTGGAATTGTTGTTCCAGTCGTGAAAAGGGAGAGGATAGAGAAAGCCCCTGCCAAACAATGACATTACTAGAACAATACCCCACAGGTATGCTGTTTTTCAATCAAATTTAAATACATATATTTTAAAATTTAAGTAAAAATATGAATATTTTAAATAGTTTTTTTTTAAAAAATGTATACATTAGGGCACAAAAATCATGAAAGGACTAGTGCATCTCTCATATGAGGAGATGCTGATAGACGTGGGGTGGCTTAACCTGGTGAACAGAAGCCTCAGGGACATCTGATCAATGGGAAGGAGTAAAGAAGACAAAGCCACATTTTTTTCAGTGATAGTCAGTGACAGGATAAGAGGCAATGAGCACAAAATGAAACACAAGAAATTCTCTTTATACATTAAAAAAAAGACTTTTTTTGGCTGTGAGGGTGGTTGTACACTGCAACACATAGCCTAGAGAGATTGTGGTGAAATCTTGGAGCTATTGCCTGGACATGGTCATGGGCAACCTGCTGTAGCTGACCCTGACTGACCAGACAGTTTCCAGAGGTTCCTTCAACCTCAAGTGTCTATGATTTCCTAAAATACTTTACAAATTTTATTTCTTTAATTTACTTGTTTTTGTAAAATACTGTTCAGCCACATCTAAGAACAAGTCAAGTTACCTCAGTATGTGGAAACCGAGAGCATGAAAAAGAAAGGAACAGTTATTCTGTATTGGAAAATCAATGCTATAAACCACAAATAAGCCTCACTGCCAATCCCCCAACTAAAGCGGCAGTAGCTCCACATTCTTCAGCACAGCTACAAACAAAAAGGAAATCCCATTTTCTAAGTCACTTTGAGAAGAATTTGATTATCAAAGCAATTTCAAAGAGTCATCTAAAATATTTTTTGCGTAAGTGGATAAGAAAAATAGCATCGAAGTAGGATACTAGCACAAGTTTAATCTAAGTGATACCTCTTCTCAGCTCTAATACATTTGAAACAGTGTAGACATAAGAAACAGCATTCTTTCCCTCAACTGCTGGCAGAAAACTGGGTCTTTTGCACAATGAGATTTTTAACTGTGCTATATCTGAGCTAAGGGAATGCACTCGGTGATACGGACACAAGCGACATGCACATCAGCACAACGCTGCACTTTGTTGGGAAATACAGCTGATTGTTGCGTGGTTCTTTACTGACACCCTTTATACTGTTCTTGCAAGCCAATGTAATTTCCCTGCACACAAGCATGCTCTGTCATATCAGTGTGCTAGTTTGCTCAGCGCTGGCTCAGAGCTGAACACAGCTCTGCAGACGTGGCTTGTGTTGCAACTGCTTCCTCTAAGTGAGCTGTATCTGCCCTGCGGATAAGCCTTTAGGCTCTGCCCATTCCAAGATTGTTCAGGTGAAGCGTAATACGAATACTTAGGAGATGCTCAGGGTTAGAACTGGTCAGAAATCTCACCACTTTCAAATTTAACTTTGTTGCAGTGCAGAGCAAAATCTGCTAAAAGGTTCCCCCAGGAAATAGAAAATTTAAAATATTTTCATTTGAGAAAAGAGAATTCAAGGCATTTCTAAAAAGAAATAAGAATTTCTGGAGCAGTGGAGCCTTGTATGCCACAAGATCATTGGGTCCTCAGATCACTGAGACAATGAAGAGGCTCCATGCAGGAAGCGATCCTCTGGGTGGAAAACTGGCAGCCGACCTGCCTGGCTGAGAGCTATCAAGAGCTGTCTGTATCGAGTTATAAGGGTTGCTGAGATGAGCTTTCATGAAATACTTCAGTCTTATTGAGCCAGCAGCTTTCAACAGAAAACATTCCATAAGAAAGGGGTTTCCAAAGAGACACGGTCATAGCTGGATGACACAATGATAAAATCATCTCACTCTTGGCTACACTACCTGATCAGTTAAATATTACAAAAAGAAAAAAAGAACAACAACAACAACAACAAAAAGATGAATATAACAAGCCTCAGAGTCCTCAGATAACAATACCTGGGTCACCTTCTGCCCTCACAGTTGCTGACTGCACCTTTTTTCCAGCAATGCCATGTATGAGCACAAACAGTACATCACAGATCCATGTTGAGGCATCCATGCTTGCATTGAGACAGTCTCTTAGAGATTTTTGTGTTCTACTTTGAAGGTTTATTATACTTAACAGACTGTGGCTTGTGCCAAAAGTTTTTTCATGATAGCGGAAAATAGGAGCTCAGATTGTGCTGCAAGTGATGAGAAAAATTTTCCCTTGAGCAAGTAAGTACTGAAAGCCCCAATTCTCTCCACAAACCTTAGTACAGAGGGAAGAGTTTGTCCATGCAATGTATCATACTAAAGGAAATTCAGGCTGGTATGAACTGTGGAGCAGGATCCCTGCACGCCTTTTAAATAAATCTCATGTAGTGCAAGAGATCCCTATGAACTTAATGTATTTTCATATAATATTTAGCTTTCTCATTACAAGAACACTTAAAATATCAAGCACTAGTAAAACTAGTTCATGTTTTCCCATTATATGATGTTTTGAGTCTTGTATACTTGCCAGTTTTTGTTTGGATTGATACTCCAGTAGGTGTTTGTCTATACACAAAAGGTGTAAACGCCATATAAAAAGCTATATACTATACAAAAATAATGTAATAAAATAAATTTATTTAAACAGTCTTAATTCTGGGCTTTCGCGCACCCTGAAAACTTGATTTTGCAGACTTAATAAAAGCTTTAATTTTTTTAATGCCTGTGTGCTAAATATTTGTTATAAAATACATCACTAGTAAGGCACTACCTATCAAAACTCCACATTCTCTGCAAAAGTGAATACCTATAAGTATAGGTTGGACTAAAATGTACCACCTATTGTTAGAACATCAAAGAGACCTGAGGGAAATGAGATAGTGGCTAAAGGAAATATATTTAAATGCTGACACAAGTGGAAAATAAGGAAATAGTCCTACACGCAGTAAAGTCAATTGTAAAATGGCCAATGCTCTAAATGGTGTGAGGATTTCATGCAGAAAACCAAAGAGAAAAAAAAATCCTGAAAGCTGGATCTAGTTGGGTGCAAGATTGGATTCTTCATCTTCTGAAGTCTTCAAATCACAATACAATATTTTTTTAAAATAAAAGTTATCTGACTTAGTGAGAGCATTTGTGTAGCAGTTTTTGGCTTGTATCATAAACAAAGTCAGATTAGGAGATCTAGCACCACTTCTAAAGCCTCTGAGCCAGGACGTGACAATATACAGAGAGGAAAAGATGGACTTTATACTTTATTTCTGTTACTGGACTCTGTTAGTCTTCTTGAAAGAAAAAAAAAATCAGACGTACAGATTTAACATTTGGAAAAGTTTTTGGCAAAGTCCTTCTCATTATTAATTTATGTCTAAGGATCAGAAACAATAAATGTGTCAAACACTGGCCAAAACTAAAGAAATAAAGCCTAACCAAGGAAAGAGTTAACTGCGAGATTTTCCAGTGACCGTTCTGCCCTAGAACAAACTGGCTATGAACCTGGTAACATGTGTTTCTATATTGTTTGAGGGAAATATACAGTTACAGTTAAAAACATAGGTTTGAACTTGGAGGTAAAAAAGGCAATATCTTGAGCGCAGCCTTTTCTTTGCCGAGTCTGAAAAATATCACCATTCAGCCTCAAGGCTGCCAAAGACAACAAATATATGACAGCTAGATCCCAGATAATTTTTCTGCCCAAAACTTATCACACTATAGTTAAAAAGAAATAGAGCTGCCAAGTTACAGGAGAAATGGGAAAGCATTTCAGTGCCTTTGTTTTTCAGGGAAAAAAATGAAGGGAAAAAAACCTTCAAGCCACATTAATTACTATGGCCATATTTTTTTTCCATTTCTTTTAATTCATCAAAATTTAGTTTTACCAACTATCCAGGGGAGAAAGTACATGAGAGTGACAGGATGGAGCACTGACAAGTTCCCAGTGCTGCAGTTGGTTGACCTAAGATGGATTTTCATATGCACAAAAATATTTTTTGGATATACTAAAATAAGGGCTTCTGCAGAGAGAGGCAACTTTGTACCAGCTGACAATTTAGACTTATGCATTTCAGGTTACAAAAATAGAATTAAAACAAGTAAAAAAAAGCGTTTTTTTTTTTTCAGGGAAATACTAATTTAAGACTGCTTAAGCCAAATACTGTAGCCTTGATCCTTATTCACCCCATGTGAAGGAGCTTTAGTACAGAGGTGAATCAGGTCCTCTGTGTGTTCCCGAACTGTTATAAATCCTCTTGCAACAGATTCTGTCTTAACTGGTCTTGGTGCCTTTCAATCAATAAGAAGAATTCTGTTTTCTCTGTAAGAAGGTGATCACACTTAGACTTTGTAAGAGGAAAGAAAAGTAATTCCCTTTCTTTCTAGCAAAGGGCCTCACACAAGGTACACAAAACCTCACAAAGTGGTATTCAATAATGCACCAGTGGCTGGTGGTCTCTCAAGAATCCTTTCTAAACAATTTACATCACTGATCTTTGCTCCAAACTGTGAGATATTAATACGTCTTTTTTTTTTCAGCATGGCTATTTGCCCACCATAAAGATCCAAGACCTTATTATTTTTGTAATCCTAAAAATAGGCAGGATCAATTACAAAGACTTTGCTTCAACAATATGGTTTTAAAATAAATTTAAATTCTAAAATTTTGGCAAGAAAACACATTATCAGTCAAACTGGAAATGTTTCAAACACTGATTGATCGAGATCCAGCTGAGTTTATTCCACTCAAGATAAATTTTCATCAGATAGTGCACGAAGAATGTTTGCTTTGGCCTCACTTTCTAGAAATAATATTAACCTGGCAAAAACGCTGTTTCTATAAAGCCAGAGGCCTTTGAGCAAGCTAAGTATCTGTATCTTTCTTCTCATGTACTACACTAGTTTCACATACATCCTGTGTTTGTTCTGTTTCTTCAGGAGCCATGTTACAGTTTCTGTGCTGTGGTTAAATCGCCTCTCTCGCCCTCTGAGGCACTTAAATAGCCAGAGTTTCTGAGAATGCCACAGTCTAAATAAAGCATGCATGTTTATGTGACATCTGTGAGCTACGGGAGTATTGTCACCCCTATTTTTCATACATAAGAATCTGATTCATATAAATTTTAATACTAGATTTCCAGAGGTTTAAGTATATTCATATAGGACCCAAATACTTTTTTACAATCTGAATCAACATTTAGCTTTTTAAAATTTATAAGTGGCTTTGCATGCCTTTAGCAATGGGGTTACAAATCTCCAGAGGTAGGCTTGGAAGATCAGTTCAGTTCTTCCAAACCCTGGGCTTGCTCATTCCCCTCACCTTCCATGCCTGTATTACTGATCTTCTCTCCTTTCAGGGAAAGGGAGACTTCTGGAAATGTTTGAGACAGATAACCAAGGGAATGGGAAACTCAGAATTACAAGAGCAAAGGCAACCTGGAAGTATCTAACAGAGATTAAACCTATGGAAAATTTCATTGTTAAAGGAAGACAATTAGAGTTGTAATTTCATATGACCTTTATAGACAAAAAAAGTGATACATAGAAAAGAAAGACTATCTCCACTTTCTGTGACAAGAGCATACTGCTAGACTTGCAAATAGCTAAGACTCTCCTGGAGTATGTTCATGTAAACAAGAACTTGTTTCATATATACATATCATAGGGGAAGGAATTATTTTTTTCAAAGGAGAAGAAAACTTAATATGGAAAAAATGATGACTAAAAATGATCAGCAATTACAACACTTTACCACATAAATGTAGAGTTTGCTTTTCAGAGTCTTCATAAAGATCAAATTAAATGCATATCGTGTAAGTAAAAACATGAACTGCTTCAAAACCCACTGCATGCCAATTGCTGAATGTACTTGGAATGCACATAGATATGTTCCAGGTTCACTTGCAATGTACACTTTTTTGTTTGTCTCTCTATCCAGCTGTCAACTCAAGCTCAAGTTTTTTTTCAGCTAAGGGAAAGGCAAGCCAATGAAGAGTTTTAAGAAAATATTTGCTCCCACATACTTTGCTTCCAAGTTTCAAATTGGGTATTATCTCTGACTCAGATCTACATGCAGATCCTCCCAGGCCAGCTGTGTCTAGAGCTTTCTGGGCAACATTTCTAAATAGATGCCCTCTCTCCATATACCAAAGCTTGAAGCAAAGCTCCCATTTTATATCCTCACCCTTGGTCTCCAGATGTGGTCTTTCCCCTCTCATGCATTCGTGTACTTGCTCTGAAGGTTATTTTCCAAGCATGGTGCTTTTATCATATCACTCCACCTTTTTGCATTCCTTAGTTGGCTCTGGTTTTCCATTTTTATCAAACACAAGCTGCTGATCTTCACGCTCCGGTCACTCCACAGACTCTACCCATTACCTTTGTTTCAGTAGTGACTCATCAGCTCCCATCCCTACTTGGAGCGTGATGCCAGCCTCCTTTATCTGTTCTTCAAAATTTACAAGATTTTATCCTTTACGCTTGAAAGGTCTACAAAGCCCCTTCAAAAGCATCTTTAAATCAGACTACAGTGTAGTACTTGTACTCATTACTATACAGTGACCTGCATGTTAAAAGGCGTTATTTCTGTCAGCTGGGGCTAATCTAACTGTTCCTGCAAAGGGATGTCCTTTGAAAGTGAGCAAAAATAATAGAAGAGTGAGGTGTACACAAACAATTTGAGCTAGGTTCAGAGATAACGCAAGTGATAAGAACAGCATTACTGAGGCAAAAAGGGAACAGAAACTGAAACCTCAGAATCAACAAGAAAGTCCGGAGCATAAACATCACATTTCTTCCAGGTGCATTCACAGTGACAAGTCACTTGTTATAACTGAGTTCAGTTCAGGGAAAGGGACTGTTCACATAGACAGTCAAGTGTTGTGAAGAATAGCACTTCAGGCAAGGGTACCAAAGTAGAGACAGCAAAAAGAAGATAAACTCAAGTCTTCACAAAAGAGCTCAGGAGCACAACACAAAATGATAAATTTTGCCAAAAGTCATGAACATTTATGAGCTGAAAGTCTCTTCTCTTTGTTACACACAGCTAGTGTTTTACTGCCATTTCAGTAGCTCTAGCTACTTGTGTTGCATGAAAATGAAATACATCTGCAGCCTTTCCAGTGTCTCTTCCTGTTGGCCAGTAAATTAAAGCACAACATGTATTCATTCCAAGGAACAGCCCATAATCTCTCTTATCCACCAAAGGTTGGAGTGTTAAAGCCATCCAGCTCTACCCAATAAAGGACAAGTAAGGAAAAGGAAAAGGAAAAGGAAAAAAGAATAAAAAAGAGAAAAGGAGAAAAAGGAGGAAGAAAAAAAGAAAAAGAAAAAGAAGAAGAAAAAAGGAAAACCTATGTCTGGAAAAAAGTAAGAACTTCCACTTCCTTCCAGAGTGGAAACTGGATTTCACTAGCTTGTTTTTCTCTTTTTGTTTCATCATCAATACCGTAAAACATATTTAATTAAAAATTTTAGCATCAATTTAGGGTATTTTAGAATTTTAGAATACATTTTAGAATACAAATGTTTGTATTCTGCAAACATTTAAACTCAAAAAAAGTTTTATTTCATTTTTTTGTCTATTTTAACATTAATGATATCAACCAATTTTGATCAACAATGTTGTTTTAGGAGAAGCAGATAGACCCTCTTAAATCACAAGGTCTTCTGTTTTATTAAAAGTACCTGCACTGTATTTTGATAGAGACAAACTGGATTTTCTGTCTCTTGTTTATCTGAGACTCTCAAAATACAGTCACAGATGTAGCCCTGTCCGAGCACACCTGTGATTTGGGAGACTCTCTGGAAAAAAAAGAGTGATGAGAAAAAGAGGTAAATGAATAAAGCAACACTACATGTTCATAACTGCTACTGTAATCGCATATTGAAGTGTGCATATGCATAACTTAGTGGATTAAACATGACTGTGGGATGGCATTTCCATAACTGCTTTGCAGAAGAACAGACATCAATCAGAACACAGCCCTTTTCCCAGAAACCCCTGGACAAAATTGTGTAAGAGTTTGAAGCTATTTGTTAAGTCTATTTGAGAAACTAATTTGCTTGCTTTCAGAGAAACATTAAGATCTATCATATTTCTAAAGCAGGAACATTCTATTGAAGCATCTTCTGTGAAAATTTAACCTGCAATCCAAAGCCATATTCTTCCTTGCTGTGTTCTTCAAGAAATTTTCATATGATTTGCACTGAAGTAGCTAGTAGGAGCTCTCAGGCTCAGGAACATCAAAGTTTGGTATGATTCTGACTGAAATGCTGAATGGTTTTAACTTCTGCTGCTGGGCCCATGCTTGCTTTCCCTTATTCTCAGGAAAAGCTCCATTAGAGTCAGCAGATGGTTGTGTCACCAGCTGAAAATGCAGTTGACAAGTGGACACTCAAGCTATCATATGAGAAAAATATGACTTTTTAAAAATATTAATTATAGTCATATTCTAAAAATAATATGAACTGTATATTGTAACGGTGCATTGTAAGAACTTGGGTTATTCTCTTGCAGGACTCAAATGGAAGGAGAAGTAAGAAGTCACTTCCTCCTACTAAAATTAAGAAATGCTACCAAAAGAAGCAGAAAGCAATGGTAAAAAGTTCCTCTTTTATATATCGTCGATTTTCTTAAATTCAAGTAGGGCTAATATTCAATTTGTATTTTATGGAAAACCTTACCACCAACATCATCTGGAAAACACCGTTAGCTTCTACATCCATCTCACTGAACCATTCATTGTCTGGTGCTCCTGAGTCATGTGAGGTGTAAAGTCTTGAGCCAAAGCGATGTAGCTGGCTGCAGGCAGGGTGTTGGCGTTTCCTGCACTATGGAAGGAAAGTCTCATCCAGGCTCCCATTTGGATCCAAGACATTTCAGTGCAGTCCAGTCATGGACTGGGTCATAGAGGGCTGCAGAATTAGAGAGGATGGAATGCTCATACTCTGCAAATTCTTCATCAAAATATGCAGAGTTTATTGTAGATTATCTGACCAGAGTATGTACTATCCTTCTACACTGCAGAGACAAAATTTTATGTACTCAGCTGAAATAAAAACTCCCCAGGGATCTTATAACATACTCATCTATCAGTAGCAGTGCAAAACAAAAAATATCTAAAAGCATGACATAAGACAACAGTCACAGTGTGTTAATCTCTAACAAGCAGCTGTTTCTTTAGCATTCAATACAGAGGCCTGTGGAATTGTGGAAATCTACGAACATTTATTTGTCTGATAATTGTTCTCTGTAAAACAAATCTACAATTATATTCTGAGGTGGAAAATGACACCATTTCGTATTACAAAATAATTTGTCTCAAATTTTTGATTTACATTTCCTTTTTCTGAAGACTTAAAATGCACTGCTGTTGTATGGCTTAGTCTGGCTCATTGAGATCTACCAGGAAGGACTGGCTGTGCATGCAAATTCCAAAATATTGACATTCATTTCAAAATATATTTGTATGTGTATGTATTCTTATATTAATGGAGAATTGAAAATAGGCATATGGTTTCTACTTTCTTTTCTGTCCGTATTTATGCTAAGGCGTCATGAAATATTTCTGATGTTGAGTAATGTCAAAATATGTTTAAAATCAATAGAATGGATAGATATTTTTGAACAAATTTGTCTAACATGGTGCCAGCTTTAACATGCTTTTCAGCATAGCAGATAAGAATTTAAACATTTCATACATTCAAAAAGTAAAGGTAAAGTTATAATTCTGCTCTACTTATAATGTGCTACCCCTAACTGTGGCTATGCTAAAAAAAGGTTAGTCATTTAAATATTACACATTTCAAACAGTACTTTAGTACAAATGTTCCCTTAGCTATGCTATAGAGGTGGAAACAAAGGAGAGGAGAAAAAAACAACTAACAAGGCCTCCAAAGCAACACATCCTGTGGGAAGGAGCAATGATGATCTCGCTGCATTTTACTTTTTTGTTGTTTCCATGGTTTTTCTTCATACATTTGAGTTTCTCCTCACAAGAATATTCAAATTCTCTCTTTGCTGTCTCCTGAGTGTATTACAGAACAGGATAGGTCTGTCTGCAAAACAAAAGAAAGACGAGTACAGCTCTGGCATAAGGAAAGACGCTTGACTGCAGTGGAGCAGAATTCCAAGGTATCTCCAAGCCTGTCTGTCTAATGAATGTGAGTTTCTTTCCTTTAATGCATTTTTGACCACGCCCGGTAGCTGTAAAATTCAGTAGGAAAATTATTAAATTCTGAAGAGTACACAGTTAACAATATCCTGTATATATAACAGCTGTTTGTGTTCGGTAGACCTGCCTATTGCTTATCAGTTGTTTCAAGGAATGAATGAAAACTGGCCAAAAGAAGGCAGGCTATGGCAACAAGTTGTCTTTCAGTGTCAACCAGCAAATAAACTTAATCTAAATAGGACACCAGAATAAAACTCCTCTCAGCAAACAGTAATAACCCAGTGTATATGATGTGTAGCTCTGCTGGGCTCCGCACTTTTTAGCCATATTCAGATACCCCCGTGGACTTCCAGGTTCTCAATTTTTCTCAGTAGAAGTGAGGTAATCTGGTGAGTTTCTCTCTTCCTTTTTTTTTTTTGAAAAATAGTATGCAGTCATCTTACCATGCCCACCACCTGCTTCCACGTAAGCAGACAATGAGTAGGCTGCACAGGCAATCATGAGAGTCACTGCTCTGATTTTACCCATCACAAAAACCAAGGAGACTGCTAGTGGTATTTATCTCTCAAATATCAGAACTGGTGTCTGCGTAAGCACTCACTTCTCAAAGTGCAGACTTTAACATCACTCTACTGGTGTACTCTGTGTGCCTTCAGGCTTTATTTAGAGTTTCCATAGACATGGCAAAAATGTTTGGTTGGTTGGTTGGCTTTTCAGGGGGTTGTTTGGTTTCTTTGGCAGAGGGAGCCATATGGGTGTGCACTATTCAAGCCCTAAGTGACAAAAAAGCCCAGCAGAAAATCCATTTCTATATAAATCCTGTCTAGGGCGATTTGTCCTCTGGTGATCAAAGTGGCACAGGTTCTCGAATAGGACACTGGGCTTGGGCGTTCAAGTACCAGCACCAGCCTTGCTCCATTTTTGGCTAGTCAGACTACTGAGCCAGGTCTTGATGCCACGCTACTACACTGATAGGTACGTTGAGGGTTCCCAAGGGATGTTATTGCAGAACATCCTACCAGAAACAAATCCATTAACCTCCCCAAATCACCTGCTAACTTCATATGCCTGAGAAGAGGGTGAGAAGACACTCTACAGGTTTTCCCTTTCTGTCTCCAGGTTTAGTTCAAGTACCTGAACTAAGCGCAGCTCTCCAGCACCTTAGGAACAGTAAAGAAAGGCCACATCTTCTCCCGGGGGGGAACTTAAACTTTTTTCTGTAGGAACTACCAGTCTACTGTAAAACAACAGTCTGAAGGTTATTTCTGAACGATTCTATCAGTTCCTCACACACAGTGATGGGAAATAAGTGATTGTGCAAAACCCCAACTTCTCACTTTGAGGCGGAAACAGAAGAGCAGCTAGTCTGCAGGGCCACTTTCTTCATGCTGCCTCTCACCCCACACTCAGTGCAACCAGCAAGATGTTGGACAGGGTGGCTTCAAGTGACTGCCACATTTACTGCTAACAGATGAAAAACTTGCAGCCTTGCATGCACAGAAAAGCAAATGCGTATGCAAAAAGGATATAACCTATTATTTGGGTTTAAAACAAAGGGACAAATTTTACTAGCCCCTGGAGGGTTTTTTTCCTGTTACAAGAGGTCTCTCCTGTACACTTTTAATTTGTATCGTTATTTAAATTTCTGAATCTATAAATTAATGATAAATAAGAGAAAAATGGGATTTTTTCTTCTTCCCCTCCTAAAGACTAGGATGAGTCTTTAGGAAATGTTACAGATGTTTTCACAGTGCTAATATAACACTAATATAGCTAATATATGCTAAATCCTCTTTTCATTTTGTCTGTAAGATAAGTGTTGAAATATTCATGGAGATAGAAAACAGTAAATATTTACTTAGATTTTGGGGCTACTTTCTGACAGACAAAATATACTGAAAAATATTTCTATAAATCTTTCTGTAGAAAGTTGCAAAAATTATTTTTGGGGGAGGATATGGGTTTATTCTGAATCATGGAGAAAAATGTGAAATCTCAAATTATGACTTTTCAATCATCTTGCTTAAGAGATACAATTTCTCAGAATAAGAAATCCCAGTCTGGTTTATGTACCATTATATACTCAAAGTAAGACTGTAAGTGATTCACAGGCTTTTCATGTGCCTCCAGGCAACTCAGTAAATTTTACTGTTCATGAGAATGTAACAAAACATTCAGCATGGAGTCAGAAGAGGAAAAAATTACCAACGGTACAATCAGAAAACCAGCATCAGAGCTGGCTCTCAAACAAGTTCACAGTTGTTCTTTGAATGGAAGAATGGATCTCGGATGGATCAAAGATCATTGAACTTGATCTTTGGATGGAAGAAACTTTAAATGATTGTTCTATCTATGTAAATCATGTTTACAATATTTCAAAAAATCCGAAAAATAATGCATAAGGAAAGAAATCCAACAGGAAAGAAACCATGCAGGAAAGAGCTGATCTGCTTGAAATGAGTAAAATACACCTTTGATTAATTCTACAAAGAACTGAGTAATTCAATCATCTTTTACCTTCAAATGCTATCTATACTCACTTCAGTGCTCCACAAGCTTCTCCCAAGCTTCTCCCTATCATGCTTAGTTTATCATACATGTGAAATCAAACATACAACATTAATAAAATAAATGTCCAATTTAAAGTGAAGCTTCTCATTAAGCTAACCTTTGCAAGCATTGCCCTGAGCAATAAAAAAGCTTCTCTTGTAAAGCTAAAAGAAATGTTAATAAACGCTGACATTTTCAAACAAAGGCCCTCAAGTATCAATATTCTAGTTATTAACAAGTAGCATCATGAATAAGTTTGATGAGATTTCATTTTTCTATTGCTCAACATTTAAAGTCTTCTTTACAGGATGTGCACACTAAAGCTAATTAACAAGATACAGGAGTCAGACTTTTCCTACCAGAACTGGAATAAGTGCACAGGGGAAAGGAAGGCTGGCCTGAGTCAGAACAAAAAGGGATGTAGATAATCACATTTTATAAACAGTCAAACAAATATGCATGCCCACAGAATTACATTTATTGTGTATTTGAGAAATTTAGGCCTATCAAAAACTCATTGATTTGGGGGAATATGGTTCCCTCAAGTACCCCTGGGTTTTGAATCAAGCCCTTTCAAATGTTAAATGGATTTCCAATCTAATGTCTGGATATGTAAATTGTTGTCTTAACATACTTTACGCATGTAAAAGGAAGCCACTGACTAACCGGAGGCCCTATTGCATAAAGAAAATAAAAAGGGGGAAATCAGTCTTCAGATCATCAGGGTGGGCAGATCTCTAGTAACTATGCTGTGATCATAAACTTTCAAAACTACTTTTGCCCTAAATTCTTGCAGTCGAATGTGTGAATATTGCAGCTTCACTGGTGTTTTCAGCTGGGCATAGCACCTCTTCTGTTTTCTCATCCAGGTTGAGGTTTTTCTTCAGCTCTTGCTTTTCTATGCAAGAATCAAAGCATACAAACTTTCCTGAAAATAAGTATGAAAAAAATATCTACTTTGAATTCTGAGTAACCAAAAGATGTCATTATCTCCATTTTATAAAAACAATCTTCAGAATGGCACTCCTACTTCTTACAGGATTCCCTGTCTTTTGTGTTCTTTCATACCGGAATTGCCCGGTATGAATGTCCCGTTTTTATAATAGAAAGCTTCTTTGACATTACTGCAAGATCACAAAAGAACATACAAAAAATGAGTAGTAGTTCTTATTTGAAGAAGGCATCATATTCTGATATGGTGGTGTGATTTACTTTGCACACCTTGCAACCTGTCCAAGGTCTTCTGAAAAAAAAAAAAGAAAAAAAAAGTGTCTCTATAAAACAGATTACTTGGTATACCTGTAAGATCTTCAAATCACCATACCAAAGACTTTCACAGTGTCTACGAAGGGTTCTACTTAAAGTGAAGAAACACCATAATTTAGAAATCACCTACTTTAATATAAACTGGTACTTTTTTGCCTTGTTTTTTTTAGTGTATATTTATGTCTTAGACCTCTATGCTACAAAACTTCCATTCTTTCATCATCATATCAAAGCTATTTTATTTTAACAATAACAAAAATAACTTCTTTCAATTATAGTGCACACTTGTATATCACAAAATATCTAACGTATCGATGGATTTTGCTTTCCCCTTTTTTCTCTGCTGGCCAGTGCCACAGAGGCCTTGCAGCGGTGCATGAATCGCAGTCTTTCCATTCAGTGCCGAGGTCCATGGGCTGATCCTGCGTTGCCCTCGGCACACAGATCCCGGGCGGTGCGGCGGGAGTTCAGCCACGTCACATTTGGCTTGTGGGCAAATGACAGTCACCGCTAAAGGGCTTGGCATTATCCGTGCATAAAGTGACGTCAGTGAGAAGTTAAGAGAGGACATATATAGTAAAAATATCGCTTTTTTTGCCAAAGGAGTTTCAGTTTCCCAAAACTAAAAATGCTTCTCTTTGTTCTGCTCCGAAACAGATGTTTTTGCTTGACTCCAAATTATCTGCTGCTTCCCAGAAACGTGCATTACAAGGAAATGCAATCCCCAAGGCCTGAGGCTCCGGAGCACTCCCAGGGCTGGGCGGATATAATGACAACATTCACGGCTGTAACGTTATCTGCCTGGTGGTCTACTCTCCAGCGATAAGAGAAGGAAAAGAACAATTTGTAATTGCATACGTTAAATCTTGAGTCATGCAACTGCCACGAAGCACACAGTTGTTAAGGGGGTGTTGAGTTTTGCCGATTAGAAAACAAAAGGCTTTGGGATAAGAGGAGGAGAATGGACACCTGGGATGCAGGGGACTGATTCTGCTATTCATTCATTTCAGCTAAGAAAGGAGACAACAAATTAGGAAGCAGCTAGATGTGCTTTTGCAGGTCTCTCACTAACATTAGGCCACATGTCATTAATCAAATCCGTGTCCACTGCAGCACCTCCCTTGCCGCATTTCTTCCCTATGAACACACGGCAGCCTCCACCCATCCCACTGGAGCGCTCCTCAACACCACCCAAAATCTGGTCAGAGAGCATCCAAGATCATCAGGATGTGCCCTGCTCATCTCCACGGCTTCTCCCAGCCCAGGAACAGCGACTGTCTCTCAGCTTCCTCGGCTGTGTTCCAGACTAAGCGGAGAGAGCAGGAATGAACATCCTAGACACAGAGTAAACAAGGGTCAACTGCACAAACAGAATAGATGTTTTCTACATTGTCCTAGTGTGTATCTTGGTTATATTCTGACAACAAATAAATAAGTGTGAAACCACACAATACAATAAACATGTGGGCATGTGCCTGGGCGGTCACATGTAAAAGAGAAAAATACTTTTAGACAAAAAATGCACTGTTATTCTTTTAATACACGCAAAGTGTACACTGCAAAAAAAATAATTTGGGGATGGTTAAAAACTATTTCATTTCTGATGGACATTTTGAAATTACCACTTTTGTGGGCACCCCAGTGATCCCAAAAGGGCAAAAGACCAATCACAAAGAAAGTTACCTAAAAGCATATGCAATATTCATAGAATTTTAAACTACCAAGCTACCGAAGTAATGACTGCTCACATTAAGTGTCTGTTTGGAGGATTTTTTCAAATGCTAACAATTTTGCCAGATCTGGGTGTATTTTTATGTGCACAGCCAAAGACACAGTTCTGTCAACAGCACAATCTCATTAATTTTAGCCAATTTCTCAATGATGTAATTGGGTATTCTTTTAAATATCCCAAACAAAGCAGCGTACTATTTCCCCAACGCATTATTAAGTATGGTTGAACCGTCTCATCTGGAATTGTTCAAAGTAAATGCCCGTTAAAGCACTGACACGTATTTGCTGTGCAACTTGTGCTGGTAATTTAAAATGCCACCACCCTTCTGCCACAATTACTGTAGTGCCAACGGTTCTGGAGGGGTAAAACATGTGATTTCCCAGCTGCTTTGGAACTAAATCTGGGCGTTTAATATAAATTGTTTGCAAATATGACATTAAGCTAAACTGCCTGTTTTCTTTTCCAAAATGATTTTGAAGTAATAGAAGTTGGAGATGGTGACATCTTCAGTTAGAGTCACTATACAGGGCTTAGATGTCTCTGCCTGAGATCCCAAAGAAGATTTCAGCTGAAAGTAATGGTTTGGCAGTTATGGGCAATGAAAACCGAGCTCAGAAGGGCACCAGAAAACGGGTGTATTTGCATCCTTTGGTGTTGCACTTGTCAACATTAACTCAAACAGCGCCTTACCAACTTTTCTAACGCAAACTTGCCTGCTAATATAAGAACATTATTGCTACTCGGGGAACATCACTTACGCACATTTCACAGGGGCAATCTGCAATGCTGCAGAACGGCATGAGCACGGCATAAACGCAACGTGCTGTCCCGAAGCGGGGACTGGTGACTGCTGGCGCGCGGAGCAGGGAGAACCACGTTGCTGGGCCCGAGGAGCCCCTGGCAGCGCCGCAGAGCAGCGCGGCCCGCCCGAGGCGCCGGCAGAGGCCGTCG
>JAWLRI010000951.1:2194259-2224321 GCA_034781795.1 Crypturellus tataupa | reverse complement strand
CGAGCCGCTCTGCTCGGGGCGGCCCCGCTGCTCGGGGGGCCGCGCACGGCCGGCCTGGGGGGCTGACCCTTTGCTGATGCACTGCGGGCGGTGTTGGCTCCTGTTGGCCGCGGCCCGAGCTTCGTTTTACCTCAGGCGGTACCAGGCTTGCTTCCCTCTCCTGGCGGGGTATTTGGCTTGGGGAAGGGGAGATGTGTCCCTTCATGATGGGAAGGCCTGTCCCACGCCATACCCTCGTGCGAGCCCAGGAAACCTGACGTTTGTGCCGGCTGCACAAGCGTGGAGAGGTTTCCCAGTCCCTTGTGCGCCACAGCAGAAGCTACCGAATGTGTTTGGTTGCTGGGAGGATGTGCTGGGGAGGGTCGCTTAGGCAGAGCATCCTCCAGGCTGTCCTCGCGTGTCACTAGGTGTTTGAGTGTCGGGATGCAGCATGTGAGCAGCACACGCACAATCCCACCCATGGGGACGGTGGAGGCCCCAGCCTGCCCCATGCTGCCCCTGCCCGTGTTGTTATGTCCGTGTTACTAGCATGGCTCCAATTTGGGTCTAGGAGGAACCCTCAAAATTTATATTTCTGGCATTTGGAGAGCCTTTTCGTTTTAGTTCCTTTTTGTGAGTTGCATGAAAACTGTGTTCTCTCATCCGCCCCTGATTTGCCTCAAACGAATGCCAGTTGCACATATGACTCCACTGGTGCCAGAACTGCCCACTTGCTGTGCAACAGCAATCTAGATAAAGTGTTTTCCAAATCCCATTTAGTACCTCTATAAAATGTTTAGGCCCTGGTGCTTCAGAAAGCTGTGCTACATGATCTGTTTCACCTACACACACTGCACCTTGTTTGCCTTCACTAACTTTATATAGATTTTTTTTTTCTAGAAACTTTGTAAAGAATGTGAAATTTGGGTAAAAACTTTCTGTTTAAAAATGAATTATTTGCCTTTTTTTTCTGAAGCAGTTGCTTCTGTTTTCCCCTGTGTGCTTTCAAAAGAGAATATTATATTTAATTGCACCTCATGCTTTGTACAAGCACTGCTTAAAAAGGGAGATAATTTGGTTTAAAATACGATTGCAAATGTCTGTGGGAGGTTTAGTCAAAGGCATTACAGATATCTGAATGATTCTTATTGTTATATATTTTCAGAGATTTCTGATCCATCTGGGATCTGGAAAAATGTGTTTTATGTGAAAGAGCATTTTTAATCATTCTGTGCATTTTCCCCCCACTTCCTGTGAGTCCTATTGATTCCTCTGCTGTTTGGAGGCAAATGTGATTACGAAGGCTCAAAGTAATTGCTGAGTAGCTTTTGCTTGGTTGTTCTTGCTGGAACTTGTGGTTATTTGATGCACATTGTCTTCAAGCAGAGGCTGATGCCTTTTGAAGTGCTAGTTTATTTCGTTATGAAATGAATTTATTCCAGCTTAGTTTGGTCTTTGCAGTGTGTGATTTTCACTAAACTTGAGCAGTCTCTACCCGATTGCAGACTGTGCCTCACAAAACTGTGAATCAGGCTGCAAAGGTGTTTTCTTTGTTCACTTAGATGTATCTGTCTTTAGAGACTAACCCATTTGGGAGTGTAGTAACTTGCACAAATGGGACAGCAGTGTGCACACAGTGCCCATTTGCATGTGGTAACAGCTTAACTCGGTACATGTGACTGCAGCCTGAGATTGCTCAGGCTGTGAAGAATTTCCCCAGAATGCTAAGATTTTCCTTTTGCTGTGTTTCACCTTTGCTGTTAGCAGAGAAAGAACTGAGGTTCTGAAAGAACCGCAATGAGAGGAAGAAAAGGCAGAAAGCTGCACTTCCCTTGCTCTGCATATGTGGTGAGATGAGGGGTGGGACCTTTTGGGGATGGATCAGCAGCTGCATCTCTCTGACTCCACAAAATGTCCAAGCAAAGCATCTGTCCCAAGTGCCACTGGAGCTGGGCAGAGGGCTGCCTCATTCAAGGAAAGACCTAGCTATCTGCAGAGGCAGAACCTCCAAAAAACACTATCGACCCCTTGGGGAGAAGATCTGGGGAGCCTGTTTTCTTGAAAGAGAGGTCATGTTTCAGAGGTAGCATTACAGGAGTATAGCTGAATTTGGATATCCTGCATATTCTTATATTCTTCATGTACCAATAACCAAGGTCTTTTTTATGCTATCTTCGCAAATCACGTGTTTTTCTTTGCCATAATCATTGTCTTTTTTTTTTTTTTTTTAATCCTTCATTTCAGTATATCTTGATTTATTTTACAGATGTCTGTGTGGCCTATTGTGATGATGACTGCACATTGTTAGGTGCTGATCTAGGGTGAAAAACACTAGTGCTGTTTAGGGTCTTGTACTAAGATCTTGTGTTTGTCTTTCATAGTGTTGTGAGACTCTATGAAAGCTTTAACTTGTTTCTTTTGGAAGATTTCTAGTGACAATGTTAATTTCTACCAGTGCAGACATGCCAAAGCATTTCTGAGACTCTATCAGTAAGATCCTCCTCTGCCAACTTTATACATTCTCACTTTAGTTGGTCACCTGCTGTTTTGAGTCATGTTTTTAGTCTGCAGAGGTAGATTTCATTCAGCTACCCAGTTTTAGAGAGCCAATATCAGTCATGCTCTGTAAAAACAGCTATCTTGTCCTGCATAGACACACACATTTTCATAAGGGCTTTTCAAAACACTAGAGCTCCCCACTCTCTTCACTTGCTACGAGAAGTACATTGAAGCACAGAAACACAAAGGATGTACCAGTGGCGTGGCTCAAAATGTGTTTTTAAAAGTTGATGTAGTTTCTATCTCTGACTGCAAATTAAAAAAAAATAATTCTCCTCTGTGTTTTTGATTATATGATGATATTTTTGGAGATCTACCATAGACATGGCTCAAAGGGCCTGAGCAAGTGAAGGTACATGCTAAAAAACGTACACATAGATAGTGTTTCCAAACACTGAGGTGGTCACAGGTTAGGTTTGTACTGTGCTGGCTGCATATTCATACTTGAGCCAGTGAACCTAATGTCTGAGGGAGCCAATGCAATTGAGCCAGCAGTTGTGGGTATCGATCCTAAGAAAGATTCAGCATGAAAGTAACTGCAATTTTGTCCCATGGAGGCCGTGTTCTTGCATGAAATTCAGCAAAGTCTTTTTTATCTGTTAATAGATTGAGCTCCCCTTTTTCCCTTCTGCCCTGCTGGAACTGTTATCTTACCAAATCAGGTCTTATCCTTCCTCTGGTAGAAGAAAAAAGAGAGGCAATGGTGTTGTCCTCTCATGGAAAACCTTACAGTAATGGAAGAACTGTACAATAATGGAAGAAGATGTCACAAGATTCTCCTTTTCTCTGGTGTGTTCCCCTCCCATAGCTATCTCCTCTAGGTGATTGACCATGGCTCGCTGGCCTGGCTGCTTTGCCACAGCCACACCAATACAAGGGCCCACCTGAGATGACTCCAGGCTTCCACCTTCTTTATAGATCACCATCTGACACCCACTGCTCATAGCTAGTCGTTATCTCTGTGTGTTTTGTAGACTGAAAGTAGTAGCTTTTTTTAGGTGGAAAGATAATACAGGCCTCGAAATTGTACCTTTACCATCTTTTCCTTTTTCAGTCTTTTTTTTTTCCCATACCAAGAGTGTCCTCCCTCAAACATTTATGGCAACATTTGATTGCAGAAGTGACAAAAAAGTTTTTTGAGTGGTGACTCAGAGTTTTTGTCAATGATTAGGGCTAGAAGTAAATGATTGTGTGGGCAGACAGTGCCCTCCTGGACCTTAATATGGTATCTTGCATTTACCTCAGATGGCTCGTTGTCCTTTTATTCTCTTCCTAAATTTATATTATTATTTCCATTATCCCTAACCCATCATCTCTTCACGCCACTGGGAAAATGGATTTTTTCTCTCATTGTAGATCCTTGTGTTTCTCTTTATTCTATCTATCTGCTTTCTTGTCTGTCTTATGATTAGACAGTTTGTCAATGTAAGATCAGTGAGCAATTTGGATTCTAAAGCTAAATGTCAAAATCCTCATTAAGCAGAGATCCACAAGACACATATCTTTAGCTCAGATTGAGGATAGATGAATTATGGGAATATCTCAAAAGCAGTGGAAATTAAATGCTTATACACTCCTTGATCCATTCCAGAGTGGAGACAGACTGATGATTTTGCAGGATTGAAAAGTTGCTGGTAATCACACTGTTCTCCTTGGCTGGCATTCTATTTAAATACAATACAGTGTCTAGTTGGCATATGGGTTCTACACTGCAATGTTGGGTAACTGGAAGACAGGAAGGAAAACATTACGCCAGCATCAGCAATCTACAGATTTTGCGAAGGAGTGTGGAAAGAGAACAAGTTTGTGCTCCTCAGACTTACATTACTGCACCACTGTGCTCTCCCAGTAGGGCAGGAACGAGAGAAACCTGAGACTTCTGGCACGTTTTCTGATCACTTGTATGTTTGCAGTTGCTTATAGCTAAGTAGAGCTGAAGCAGCCAATTAACAATATATTTTTATTCACTCTCCATACTTAAATGTGTATCGGTACAAAGCAGATAAGCCTGGTGAAAGGCAGCCACCAGGAGAAAGTAAACCAGAGTTGTTTCTTCTGCCAAATCTGTGTAAAGATGTAGGAATGGAGACCATTCCTCCTACCATTTCATATCATACAGAGAGTTTATTGTATTTGCATCATTCATGGTAAAAAGTTCCCAAACTGGTCCATTTTCCAGTAAATAATTCAGTGACAAAGGAAAAATAAGGTTACTGAGTGAGTAACTGTGCAATATTTCTGCAATGTTTTGCAATGTAGCTCACAGTCCTCAGCTCCCAGAGTGGACTCGGGTCGCTTCTGCCCCATGGAATCCATTTCCAAGGATCAGACTCCAGATCCATGCTTGGAAGAGTTAGTCTGGAGAGGAGCATGGTGAATGAGCTGTGTCCTACCCTACCATAGTGCTCCTCAGAGTTTCTTTTCAGAGTGAAGTATTCCTTTTCCAGAGCTGTCCTGTACATTGCTTGTCAACAGTTCAATGTTCTGCCTGACCTGTCCCTTCTTGCCCCTGGAGCCTCTGCTCTGACCTTGAGTAACTTCTTCCTCACATGCTGCAGATAAACTTTGAGGTAGTTTGTTGTCCCTCTCTGTCTTTTTAACTGAGCTCCTGGGACCATTCAATAATCTTGACATCCTGCCTCACCCTAAATGCAGGAGCCACAGCTACTTCTCTGTAGTGGGTGACACTGAGGCAGCGTCACCTGAAGGACAATTTGAGTACGTGGTGCTTTGCAAACATGTACTGAGGCTGTCTATTGTGAATGAAAAATTAAGTTCCCAAATATTTATCTGCAATATATATATATATGTGTGTTGTACTTTTGTTCAGTTGTTGCATTCATGTAGGAGCCCCTGATATGTTGAAGTTATCAACAATGCAAAATGCTGGTGTCATTAAAGTACAACAATGTTTTCAGGTTTGTGAAATCTGAGTCTTTTAGCCTAATACAGACTCTCCCTAAATTCTCTCCTAGCTGCAGGCTTATCCCTGTAGTACATGTGAATCAACCATGAATTTCAAAACAGCAGAGAGAGAATAAAGTTTTAAGAATATAGAATTGTAGTTGTGTGTGTGTCAGTTACGGAAAAAGAAGTAGGATCTCTGAGTTTGGGAGATCCTCCTCTGCAGGTGTTTGTGTTCACCTCAGTGTGTATGATTCCAGGAGTAGTACAGTAGGAGTTATATGGCTATAATTGTCAAATGTGCCAATATGAGCAATGGTGTGATACAAGATAACAAGGCAATTCGAGCCCAAACTGGCCCTGTGATGTATATTAAAATGTGTCTGGAGCAATAAATGGAAAATGTCAAGTGTTATGTATGGGATTGTCATCTGAAGATGCTTTAGTGCCCCAGGTTAGAATTAAAGACAGATTCTTGCACATTATTCATATTATCTGCCATTTTAATTTTAATCCAAAGCCAAATATCTTATTCTTCAAATTGTGAAGATAAAACCCTTGTAATTATGTCACCTACTTCCTGCAATTCCTAATGTTTTAGTGTGTAGCCCTTGGTCCATCATGAGTAGGATTTTGACATGCCAAACCTATTCTGCATTAAATATGCGATATAATTACAACTGCAACTAAACCAACAGTCACTGACACACCAGACTTCCCAGAAGAAGTGAAATGAAAGATAAACTGCTTTCAGGGTTATCTTTGTGTGTGCAAGCTTTTTCTGGTAGAATTCCATGCTTACGAATGGCAGAAAGTTAGAAAAGCAGCAGGGCTGGGATGATCATCTTTAATTGATCTCTTCTTTTTCGAATATAATTTAGTATTACACCAGGATAAAGTAACATGAGATCAGGGCAGTTTACATAAGTATAATAAGAGAAGTCCCTAGAACATTTTAATTCCTACATCTGACTGTAATTTGGAAAATTGGTAGCAGCTGCCATTTATGCTTTTTCAGTCAAAAATTTTCTTAGTACCTGCCAGAATTAGTAACTAAATAGATTATTCTTCTAGACTGAATTCTATGGAGAAAGGTGTTCTTGCATGTTCTGCTTGATAAAAATTGACCTACATGTCTGTTAGGAACTTTTTGCTACAGATGTCTCAATAGCAGGTTAAGCAACTTGTGATCTCCCTCACTGAAATTTGTAAGAAATATTCCAGTAATCACAGAGTTATCTGTAAAATTATTGTAAGGAACTTGGGTTACATCTGTTTCAGACTTGTGGTTCATTTGGCCAGAGAATTGTCTCCACTAGTGACTGTCATCACATGCTACAGAAGAATCACAGAATGGTTAAGGTTGGAAGGGACCTCTAGAGATCATCTAGTCCAACCTCCCTGCTCCAGCAGGGACACCCAGAGCACGGGGCACAGGGTGGCATCCAGAGGGGTTTCAAAGATCTCCAGAGAAGGAGACTCCACAACCTCTCTGGGCAGCCTCTTCCAGTCACCCTCACAGGAAAGAAGTTCTTCCTCATGTGGAGATGGAACTTCCTGTATTTCAATTTGTATTCATTATCCTTTGTCCTGTCACTGGCCAACATGGAGAAGAGTTTGGCCCCATCCTCCCTATGTTCTCTCCTCAGGCACTTATACATATGGATCAGATCTCTTCTCAATCTTCTCTTCTCTAGGCTGAACAGTCCCAACTCGCTTAGTCTTTCCTCATAAGATCAGAAGTCCCTTAATCAGCCTTGTCGCTCTACGCTAGACCCTTTTAGAAGTTCCACGTCCCTCTTAGAAGGCGTAACCCGTGTTGAGAGGAATGGTGTCTGTCACAAAAACTTTACTGTAATCCCAGATTGATAGAACTTTTGATTAGATTTTGATATACGAGGTTCAACATCCCTTCTTGGAATCTTTTGCAATACTAACACTTAAAAATGCAACTACTTCTATAAATAACCAGCACGTCAGCTTACTAACTCATCAGTTTTGATGATGAGTTCCACAGATACATTCAGCACATTTCCCTGGAACAGTTGTGCCAAGTTGCGGATTCATTTATATCCTGTGTTCTTATATTTTAAATCAAGAAGAAGTAATGTCTCCAAAACTTGCCTCAAGATTCTGATGCATTATTTTTTATCAAGTTACTTTGTCACCTGTTTACTGTGACAATTAGTTACTCTCCTTCCAGCTTCAGTCTGTATGAAAGACCTTCCATGAAACCATCATTTTCATCTTTCTCCCCTAATTCTCCTCTTTTGATGTCTTTGATATGGGATGACCAGGTCTGCATATGTGATCGTTGGGCTGCTGGTGGGTCTCTCCAAGCACAAAAGGTTTGGTTCCATGCCAAAAAGTGTATAAGCATTAAGCATTCTGCCAGCAGAAAGCTTTAACGCTGGTCGTGGTGATCTAAATACTTGAGCAATTTGTGTGCATTTTTGTGGCACTGATGCTGTGGTTCTTAAACACTGTAGGGCAGGGACTATGAGGTAAGATACTTTAGATTTTTTTAATGTAGCATGAACTCCACTTCACTTCTACTTCGTATTTTTAACCCTTCTTTTTGCATATGTCATATTTTAAGACACCAATCTTAATTCAATACATATATCTGTATCTGTTCTGCAAGATCACTAAGGGGGGCTGTCTCCTAATGCTGTTCTGGCAAGACTCCACAGTAAACCTTTTACTGACATGTTGCCATTTCTTATTCCTTTTTTTTTCTAGCCCTTAGGATGATTAAATCGCAACAACCCAACTGCAGCTGAGTTGCAGAGATGGTATCTCGCCTGTGATATCGTTAGTGGTGTTTCCTGTTCAGTATTGCACAAGCCTTTAAGCTTATTTTCTGATTGCAAGTCTTCCTGTTGAGGAGTAACTTGTAGTAATGCCTATAGTCATACTAGAAGCGAATACTTCAAACTTTTTAGTATATTATTGTATTGATAGTTGTACTACTTGTTTTTATAGTTACAGCATGTAGTCACCACGTCAGCTTTGTAGTATTTTTTTATTTTTAATTAGGGTGTCAATAATAGAGTTCCTGTTATAGACTTTTTCTGCATCTATTACTAGAGATGAGAGAACTTAATTCCAACTTTTTGGCCTATAGTTCAAGAAAAGGTATAGTTTTACGTCTCCATTCAAAAGAAGAGTATATCTTAGATATTTAGTTGTTTTTCTAAGTTTAGAAATTAATTACCCTACAGTACTGTGGGATGATCCAGGGACGTAGAACAACTTCTTATAACAAGGAAAGTTTGGAAGCACCTGAATGGATGCAGGTAGGACTCAGCTACTATAATTTAAAAATAAGTATATGTGCAGAAATCATATTTTGTCACTGAGTGAGCTGAAACACAAAGGTGCTACTAATGCAAAGGGTAGGATAAAATACAACAATGTTGTTATTCATATTTCTCTTAGTTTAGTGTTATATGTTTTGTATCAGCAAAGAGGTTGCTAAGCTTGAAAATAGGAAGACAAAAATAATAGCCCTGTGGGACTTCTGGTAAATGAGGGGTGAATAAATGTATTAATGAGTCAAAATGTGACGAGTAGATATTTTGTATTATAGAAACCTACAAAAGATAATTTAATATGCATAAACTAGATACTGAGACTTGATGATTAAAATAACCAGCTGGAGAGAAAATGCTCCCATCCTTTAGATATATAGGTAAATGTATTCTTGGTGTTATTTCATAAAGTGTTTCAAAAGTCTTTCAAAAAGCAACAGCTTGAAAGTCAGTCACTTTAAAAATAGGTTAAAGGTTTCACATGTATGTCGTCCCATGTGCCCCTCCTCAATTTTTTTTTAAAACCACAATTTCCTCCTCTTATTTTTTTCTGCTTAAGTATCTTATGCCTATCATGAGAAATTTATTGTAAAACTATTGTCATATTTATATTTTATCTTCATTTTCCCACTATTAGTAGTACTATAAACATAAAAATCACACAGAAAAAATACTCTTTAATGGTTATAAAGTGCACTGAATATGAAATTTTCCTTTAATAGTTTGGGTAAGTCTTTCCCTGTCTTTTGTTAGGAGTAGCTCATATATCTACAGGTTTTACTTTTGAATTTACTTTTGAATTTCTGTTTTGAATTATTTCAAGGCTGTTTATAAAAGCCCAAAGAAAGAATTTCTCAGTCTGATACAGTCTCTTGAATGGGGTAATTCCCAGTGTTATGTTTTGCTTTGCCTATTTGTTCCTGCTGGGACAATCAGAGGAAAAAAAGTGAGTGTGGCAGTGGAGACGAGTCATGACTAGAATGAACTAAAGAAGAGAGTGCATAAGACACTTTTATGCAGTTACACCTTTTGGAGATTTACTTAACTGTCATTTGAAAATATCATTGTTGTTGGTAAGCATTTGCTGGCACTTGATAAAATCCTTGTGAAACTTTGAGGGTTCTCATGTTAGTTAAGACATCAGTATGTTCTGACCCAAAAATATTTTCTTCACGTGCTTTGGTAATGGGGATGCTAACTTTATTTTTCTAAAACTACACTGTACTTCATTCTTAATATTCAGGCCTTCCTCCTTCCACCATGTTTTTAAGATCTCCAAAACGCTAATATTAAAAGTAATTTATATGAATTGATAAGGAAAATTTAGCAGTGACTAATTAGCTCCAACTTTACACTGGAAATTCTTTCCATGTTGCCTTTTCCTATGATTACATTATTTTTCTGTCATGAATCAAATATAACTGAAGAGTGATAAAACCATACAGTGGCAAAGAAAGCAACTTTATATTTATTAGAATCTGTAAAAATCCCATTAGACTGATGTGTAATCCAGCACTCAATTATGTTGTTTTTTTCCCCCCTAACTATTAGAGAAGCTGGTTTAGTGTTTTTCCCTCCCTTTGCCAATTTTTTTTTTCCTTTGTGGGGTAGGGCAGGGATGGGGAGTACTTTCAGCTGGGATTTTTGTGAAAGTTGGGTTTGAAATGAAGCGCTTTTGTGCCAGTAAACTGCTGTGACATCTTCTGAAAATCCTAGCTACAAGTAAGCTTAGTGCAGTTCTAGGATTTGAATAGTGGTAGAAAATAATTCTCAAACAAGAGACGTATTTTAGTCGTCTTCTTTTCTTGCCAGGCTTTGTAATCACTAGAGTTGTCCTTGTCCTCAGTGGATTGTATTTTGGCATCGTGATAGTCCTGATCCTGTAAAGTGCACACAAATCCAATGAATCCATAGGTCTACTTATGTATTTTAAGTTTGCCCTCGTTTAAGCCGTGTATGTGATCAGTACCAGAGTTTGCGCAATCCCTTGCAGATTGGTGCTTCTGAAATGGTGCCTGTAGCTCGCGTTTTTGGCACTGTTCCATGTAGGACATCTCTTCACACGACTTCTCTCCCTGGAGAGGAGGAATCTCGGTGGCGGAGTACGAGAGAAACCATGTCCCTACATCAGTGTCATCTGATGCGGCCCTGCTGCTGCCCCTGCTGCAAGCAGAGACTCCAGTGGGCATCCTGCAGGCCGGGCACCTTACCGAGGCCTGGGGCCCTGAGATTATGCAGGATGAGAATTCTTGGAGTGTGCTAATATTTGTCAGAATTTAGGGAGCAATCCTGAGAAAGATAGTCATGTACATAATCATCGCCAGTTGCTGCTCTAGATAACACCTCATACACTCCCGTTGTTTCAGCTGGTCAAGCCAAGGAAAGCAAGACTTTGGGACAAAACAAGTAGGAGTTTCTCAAAGTTTGTTTCCTTTTCCATTTTTCACTTGCCAGGTATTTTTGATGTTTAAGATGCATCCAGCATTTATTAGCTAATGACTTCCTGGGAAACATAAATTCTAAAAAGACTGAAGTTGTTGAGCTCATAGTGCTCAGAGTCCAAGTGTGTGTTCTGGCATATACAGGATTGAGATTCAGATCTGTTATTAGTTATTTCTGAACTGTACAAGAAGGTTTTCTTCTCAAATTATTGCAAGTCAGGAGCAGTTGTTTTAAAATAACCAGGGAAAGCACTGTGCACGAACATTGGTTCTTCTGTGCTTCGGCAGTTGCCAGCTTTGAAATGAATCTGTAATGATTCTTCATCTGTGGACTTCTCTTTCAGATGGAGCAAACATGCGATGATATAGATGAAATGTTCAGTAATTTACTTGGGGAAATGGACATGCTGACACAGGTAAGTACTACTTTTTCTTTTCCTAAAACATTTGAAAAATAGTTATTATGTATTAGAGAAGAGAGACAGCCCTTCTGCAGTTGTCATGTTCTTTCACTCTGAATAAATACAGAAAAAATATTTTGAAAAGCATACAACTGAATTTCTCTACTTGACATTTTAAACAATAGGTGTGGAGAACAAGGTGATATCAGTGCAGATTAGATTATGCAAGAGAGCTAACTGTTTGTGAAAGGTGCTTTTTCCAAAAAAACAAATGAGTAACTTAAATTCCTTTTAGACTTAGCTGCAAGAACTTGAAAGCTCTTGTAAGGAATCAACAGGAGTCCTGTTCAGGTCAACAGGAGTCTAAATTTTTGCATACAAACATTTTGCATGTATGGATAAATGAGATGTAGCCTAGGTAAAATATGTAAACTTTGGACATGAAAGTAGCATTTTTTATTATATTGAATGTATTATTTAACAAAAAGAGTCATCTTTAGATATGCCAATATATTAAGGTACAGCTGGGTGGCACTGAAGAATTTATAGAGACGTTATTAGCAATACAGAATATAATCTTGAGAAGAAACAATAAAACAGCATGAGCCCACTTATAAACCTGCAGTTCTGGAATATTTCCTTCAAAATTTGATAAAGGAGAATCTGTAGTTCTAAACACAGTAGATTTGTGGTATTTTAACATATAGCTGTTTGAAACTTTCAAGCTGTTATTTTGGGTTCTGTGCAAGGTTGACTGCTCACAGCCTCTGGAGGAGTCTTTCCTCTCAGCCAATCCTCATGCTTGCCGCATTAATGTCAATAATCCTAAACCGCAAAATAGGAGTTTTGCTTGACATGAAAGTCTAGATAGCATATGGTAGTGTTAGCTATCAAACCATAATCCTTTGCCCTGGTAGCCTTCTAACTTATTATGTTTTTTTATAACCATGTGTATAAAAGTTACATATATATGTGTATATATGCTAGTATATATGTGCATATGTATACACAGACACACATAGGTATATAAAAGGAGATTCTTTTAGGGTAATTTAATTTCATTGCCTTGCACGTTACCAAAGGAATGTTTGTGTGAAGTTTCACCTCCTTGGGTTGGTCAGAGCCCTGTTGCACGTGCAGGTGATGGAGGAGGCTGAGGCCGCACATCTCCTCTGCGTTTAGCCGCAGTGCAGTCCAGGGCGACCTCTCCCCTCCGCTCTGCATGGGAGAGGGAGACAGCGCCTCTATGACAGCCTGAAAACCCTTCTTGACAGCAGAATTGTGTCTTTTGATTCCGTTAAACTTCATTTCCTAAACCAATCTGTAGATAGATTTTCACATTTTCTTCCTTACTCGGCTTATCTATTCCTAAAGTGAGTGTAAATGATAGAAACACACAGAAATACCCTTTCATTGCATTAAAAGGTGGAAAGCTAAATGCAGAAAAGGAATCAGGATTTTCTGCTATTTTTAATGTCATCCTCTGTTTTTATACCATTTAAAATAATTTCTGTTCAATTTCTCTTATACTTTCTCGGCTTTCATTTTTGTTTCTACACTTTCCTGGCCATTATAAGATATTATGATTTAATTTTTTTATATAACCTTAGTAATGGAACTATATCCTTTACACTCCTACAGTCTGTCTCATAATACTGTTTGTACCCTCCCTTCTTGTACCTTTTTTTTAACTCAGGCACTGGAAAACTATCATTTCATTCACTTCCTTTCTCTCTCACCCTGGTTAATACCATGTCTGTTTTAATGAGAGTAGCTATTAACAGAGAAACAGTGTTTAAAGTTGTTCCTTCTTTGGTTTCCAGCTCTGTATAACTGCAGAAGAAACCAATATGTCTTGGGTGGTAAATTTGTGAAAATTGCTGCCAAGATAAATATTTGCATAAATATTCAGGGAAAATGCTTGTCAGTTGCAGGCAACTCTAAGAAATGTAAATGCCCTGGTACAAATTGAATATGAACAGAATGACATACTGTTGCAGCAGGAATTCAAACGTCTTGCAGCACACGTACATACAAAGGTAGAGCTTGTAAGGTATATGAAGTAGCCCTTCCACTTTGCTGTGTGTTGGAAAGAAACAGTGCCCAGTATTAGCACTGCATTTTGAGAAGGAAGAGGGTCAACTGGAGGAAATGGAGAAGAAAGCAATGACAGTGATAAAAGGGAAGGAATATGGCTTATGAGAAAAGGTTTAGCAGAGTTGCCTTGAAGAGAAGACTGATAATTTTAAAATACTCAAAAGACTACTTCAGAGCAGAAAGTACTCGATTCCCCATTCATCTGGGCAGGAAAGCGGTAGACTACATTGGCAGAGTAGATGCTGGAATATATTTGGCCAGAGGTTTTGTTTTGTTTTGTTTTGCTTTTCTTCTACAGAAGAGCTTAGCTGACCTGACAGGCAGATGTTCAAATACCTTCCGGTCTTGTTTCTGCGGTTCTGTAGCATTTGGTTATTCAAGCTATCGTCTTTCTCGGTAGGGAAGAGAAGGAGAATTTATCATCTCCCTTATCTTCACTCTATACGGTTTTTCTGAATCAGGGACTCCCTGCTTGCTTCCTAAACAACAAGCTACAGGCTGGAAATTCTGTATTCGACTCTGCAGATTTGCAATCTCCATTGCAAGCAGCATGTCTTTTCAAACAACAGGAGCAAATAACAGCTAGGTTGCATTTATATTAGTAAATAATGCACTCTGGATCAAATGGTAGCACATATCCTCAGGTGTACACACATCCACAGTTAAACTCTTTTAAACGCCCCTTCCAAATAACAAAATAAAACAAAGGAAAACTGAAAAACTTCACCCAAAACCCATAAACAGTTTATCTTTATCCCCTGCCTCGGCTGGAAACAGCCATGACCTGCGCTCTGCTCAAGCCATGCCTAGGAGCGCCTGGCCTAGGCCAACATCTTGACATTAAACGGTTGGCACGATTGAGAGACAGTGCTTGAGTCCTTACCTGAGCTCTATTTAGTTTTCTGAGGTTATGCCTAGATGGGTAGCTAGTATGTGGTGTTCTGTCCGTTGGAGAAGAGTTAACTTTTGACACTTTCAGGGTAAGCGACTGACAGGTATTCGTGTCTGTCACAGAAATAATGTCATCAGAGATATTTCTTTCTCTTTTAACAGAGTTTAGGGGTGGAGACGTTACCATCTCCATCCCCCAAAGCAGCCAACAAGGAATTCAGCTTTACAGTTGGTTTTAAAGATTTAAATGGTAAGTAGCCTGGTTTGTTCTTCTACTAAATCAAACCCCTGCGTTTCACCCAGGGAGTGTCATGGCTGGGATCACACATTTGTGCTATTGAGGCCCTGCCATTTCTTAAGTCTCAGAGCTCTCTGATTCCGACTTTGTCTCATGTGGATTTTAGAGTTTTTAGATGATGCTAATATGTGAAGATGTTATTGATCTGGGGCTCAGTTGTGCATAGTCCTGAGTACCAAATCAAAACTTGCTGAATTATAGACATAAGCAGCCTAATGGGAGCTAAGTGAACTTTGTCGCTAAGCATATGCTTAGGAACTTTACTGGATCAGGACCGGGTTTTGAAACATATTACAGATCTGAGACCTTATCGCTGAGGATGAAACTTCCTATATTGCCTAATTTGTATTAATTTAATTCCTTGTGTTCTAAATTTGAGTATGACCAGGTAAGTGGCTATTTGCAAAAGATGTCTGTTCTTTTGAATCTATTTAAAAATTTACTTTCTCTCCCACTACTCTTGTATTTTAAAGTAACTACATCTACAGTTTAATTACTGGCAAATCAGTTTAATTACTGGTTAATCACTCAACTGGCAACACAGTGTTTTATGTTGCATTCACTCTAATGTGTTTTGGTATTTTTCTTTACAGAATCCCTAAATACCCTAGAGGACAAAGACCTAGATGCTTTAATGGCTGATCTTGTAGCAGACATAAATGAAGTTGAACAGAGAACTTTACAAGCCCAGAAGACTATTGGCAACCAGCAAATTACTGTCACTCAGCCTTCAACAGGCTTGGATACTGCCTCTTCTCATAAATCAAGCACCTATGTTACCATTCCAGGACGATTTGGGGATGATTTGCCCCCTCCACCTCCAGACCCTAGTTTAGACCTCCCACCGCCGCCACCACCTCCTCCTCCTGAGCCACTCACTCAGGTAAGCCTTGGGTGAAGTATTGTTCAAAAGCAATCGAAAGTTCCTATAATTTCCTAAGTGGAATTTGGCTTAGGAACAACAGAGAACTGATACGAACATCTTGGCAGAGTTTGGCAATGATGACACAGTCATGAATTAAAGTGACAGTTGTTTATTATTGTGGGCACAACAATAAGAATTACTGCTCATTCCTTTCTAACTGATATTTTTATAGTACAAGACGGGCATAAATACTCGCAAAATATTTACTGAGATGGGAAACTTTTAATAATCATTGATCAATTAATACTTTCTCACAGAGAAGTTGGCTTTGACATCAGTGTAAAGCATGGCCAAAATCTCACTGCTCTGTGTAGGCATCACTTTGTTCATTACCATTTACTGCTAGTCTATTCCTTTTGGTGAGTAGGCTCAAGAGCTATTTACAGGTCTGCATCTAGCCTTTTTTCTTGAAACAGGGAAAGCTGTTCAGTAGTGCAAAATTTGGCATTTGCTCGCACACTAGGTGCAAGGCTGAGCACAGAATGTACCTGCCTTGTACCTACCAGTCACTCTGGTCTTCTTGGTCTTGTCATTGAAGGAAGGCAATGAAGAGCATCTGCAATATGGGACACTTTATTTAGGCGATGCCAAAGTTATCAGTAGGTTCTGTTTATAAACAGTTGGCTTACCCATATGCTACAATTTATCAGTGTTGTCACAACCTCCTCCACATTTTTCTCTCTTGCATATCTGTTTTAATCACCAAATTCAAACATGATATTTCTAGTCTTCAGCATGAGGTTGTGGAGAGGGAGATAACCTAAGAATTCTACCCTGCTACAGTCCAGTGGAGGGAATGAATGCAGCACAAAAAGAATGAATTTGAAATGAAAAATTGAGGAGTGTCTCTCTCTTACTTTTTCTTTTTTTCTTTTTTATTTTTTTAAAGAAGAGAGACTGTTTACATTTAGAGAATAGAAAGATTATAAGGTGACAAAAATGTTCTGTTGCCTATCTGCAACTGTACTGGTCAGTTGTGCTTAAAATCCTAAGCATTTAGTTGCAATTAAAAGTTCACATAAATTGAATATGTATAACCTCAGCATCATTGCTGCCTCTGTGTTTAGCATCATACCACAGACATTTAGCAAAAAGAGCAGAAATTCAGTAGATATAGTAGAAGGCAATTCACTGGATAAAGTTTCACTTGGGGTATGAAAACGTCTGTGCTCTATTGGAAGAATGAAAGTTGTAAACATGAGGGAGGAACTTTTTTTTCTGTATCTCAAAGATAAGTTCCTATCTTAAGGGAGTATCAATATTGTAAAAACAGCAGCTAGACCATTTCAGAAACGGAAGTCTTTTATTTAACTTGTGCTAACTGATACAAGAGGTGTTGTCAAGAAAAGTTCTGCTCCTTGCCTTGCAGGCAGTTCCCATATTAACTATATCAAGCTTTTAAATAGACTGTGTTGGAAGTGTAAGCTGGAAGAGAAGCCTGTTAGATGGGCTTAAGATTCACCAAACTGTCAGGGACAGTGACGTGTGACTGCTCAGTGTCTGGCCTGGTGTTTGGTAGTGAGGGAGATTGATACTCGGTCTCACATTTAACAGTTTCATAATGATCTGAATGGTGACAGAAAAATAACCTGCAAATGTCCTGAAATGATTTTAAGGAACGGGCTGACGTTATGAATGGTAGAGTTTCAGTGCAGAGACAGCAAAATCCTCAGAAACTCAGCAAGGTGGAAAGTCCTGCACCCATGGTGAAAACACAAGTATGAATTTGTGCAGTCCAGGTGATGACTGTCTGAGTAGCAGCCCTGCTGAAATGGAGTTGGAGGTCTCTTGGATGCCACATTGAGTGTGAGGCAGCAGTGCAAGGTCACCTGGGCAAGGGGAACCGTTCTGTGTTAGGAGGAGCATGGCCAACAGATTGTGGGAAGCGAGTATTGCTCTCTGCTTGGCACTGGTGAGGCCTGGAATACTGCATCCAGTTTGGCAGTGGAAATACTGGAGAGTGTCCAGCAGAGAGCTAAGGAGATGGACAGGAGATGTGCCTGGAGAACACAGCCAATGAAGAAATACTGAGGGAGTGGAGCTTGTTTGGTCTGACGGTGGAAGCTTAGGGGTGATCTAATGATAACTTAGAAATACTTAAGCCTAGCCACAGGGCTTATGGAGTCGATCTCTTCTGAGTCGCAGTAGATGACATAACACAGGACAACAGCTCCATGGTGCTGTTGCTTTACAGGACACTAGAGGAGTCTTTTTTTAGTGTGGTGGGACGTGCAGCACTGGAACAGGTAAGTCGGAGAAGTCACATATTCTCTATCTTTGGAGATTTTCCAGGCATGGCCATGGCTGATCTAATCTGGTGTTGCTGCTGGTCCTGGATGCCAAATCCCTGGAACTCCCTTCCAGCCAACACATGTACAGTTCTGAGCTGAAACCCACTGCAATCAGCGGTGCTCAACTGTCCTTTTCATTGACTTTTATTGAGCCTCTACTTTTATAGCTTTAGGCCACAGGTAGCTCTCCAGTATGTAACCCTCCTTTAACTAGCATCCTGCAATACCTGCCGGTCAGGTATTTCTGAGGGTACTTTCGAGAGAAGAGAGAATATACTTGCTAAACACCACTGGAATTCTCTATGGAACAATGTATCTGGAAATCACCTCTGCCTCTCTCAATTAAAGCATTCCTAGAAGACTGTTGGCTGAGTTAAATCTGTAGGGAATGGATTCAGGGAGATGGTAGAGAAGGATGAGAAGAGGAACCAGAGGCATTCCCAAGGAACCTGTCTGCAGAATTTGCTTTTCTCAATAAGTTCTGCTTTCTCCCAAAGTCCTTGTCAATCTCTGATATGGGTGATTTTCAAATACTGATGACCTCCTGTTGTAGGGCACACAAAATTGCCTATAGGGTTATTATATATGCTGCAGTGTTGAATAACAGGTAATAACCATTTAAAATGAAATAGAGAAAGAACTGATTAATATTCATTATCTTGGTTAGTGAGTATTTGCTTTGTCATGACACTTCTGCTTAGAAGGATAAAGTACAGCTCTAAATGGTGTATTTTTTGTTACGTTAAAATCCAAATTCCTGTGAGCCAAGTTTCTTGATAGGTAATGTTTGAGCAAATCATGACTGATACTTTAACATTTATGGCAGTCTGTAGTCAAACAAACATAAGGTAAGTTCTTCCATTCAGACCTGTTCAAACCTCTGTTATTTAACATTTAAGCATTCCAAAATTAAAAATAAGAGCATTTATTTTAAAGAAGTAGTTTTGTAAGTTTCTATCAATTCTGACCTTTCTTTTTGAAGTTGTCCTTAAGCTAAATATGCCCTGTACGTTTTCTGTGGCATTATCTACATGAGATTTATGTGTGTCTCTTTGAAGATCCAGAAAAGATGGTGATGAAGTTACAGTGGAAAAACAAATCTTTCAGCCTGTCAAAAGCATTTGTTTAACAGTGCTAACATTTTTTAACAGATGATTTATTTTCTTTGTGCTGGTTTCATTTTCTATATAGAGAAAGGCAAAGGTTATGAAAGCAGGCGAGCTCTAAGGTGAGAAATCTTTTGCACAGGTTTGTATAATGTGTGAACTCTGTTCAGCACAGGTCACAGGCAGGCGAAGGCTGAGTTCCAGCTGCCAGGGCTTTTCAGCAGAAACCTGCCTGCATCAAGCCAGCCACTTTGGTAAAGCAAATTCCCCTGCCTCTTGCAGAGGGATGCTTTGAGATGGTAAGGAGAAGAGCATGGTCTGAAAGGCTGTTTGTTCTCTGTGGAACATTCAGCCTTTCTGTGGAGGACAGATGCTATTTTTGAGTGCTCAGAGTTAGTCATCTGTGAGTTGTGCTGCTGCACTACAGATTCCATTACCTTCTGCAGAAAAAGGAAAAGACACTTGAGAACTGATTGTCTGGCATTCATAGTGGAGAACCTGACAACAGCAATCATGCTTGAAGCCATCTCTTTGAGGTCACACACCTCGCCTTGTATTTTCGACCTCATACGACAGGCTAGTATCCAAAAGTGACAAAATGGAAAGGTGTCTGGTGCTTTAAGAAATATGTCTGTCAGGAGTAGTTTAGTCATGTTCAAATCTGCCTCTGGGCAGTGGCTGAACGATGTAACCTTCTTCACTCTGTTTTTTTTTTTTTGTCTCTAATTCTGTTGTGATCTGTAATGTGTCTGAAGAAGGATGTGGTGACAGTGCCCAATTGGACCTGCATGTTTCTTGCACTTGCCCCTCTCAAGCTACAGCCATTCTGGTCCTGGCCTTCTTATGGTTCCAGGGCAACTAAATAGTGATTTTAGGATAGAAAATGGAGGGAGAATATATCACAGGAAAAAAAAATGTGTGGAGGCAGAGTAAGAACTGCCTCCGATATTTACTAAATGGAAGATGGATGTGCTTTTGAGTAGCACAGCACAAATTCCCACCTCTGTAAAGGGAAGGGAAGTATAGAGTTGAAAAACATGAACAGGGACAGTTCAAATCAGTGAAGAGAAGCAGGGTGCTTAGTGCTGCGAAGAAACAGAACACACTAGTAGCAGTCCAGGGCAGCACCAGAAACAGCAGTTAGTTGATGCCCCAAATGTACCTTTCAAACTCTGCAGATCACCTGGGCTGACAGTTGGACAATAGATATCAAAAAAGAAATAGTCAGAATCTTTATAAGAAACACAAAAGCAAAGTAGTTTGGGATCACAAATCTCATTCATTTGTAAACAAAGAGCTTGGTCTTACAGAAAAAGATATAGGTGTCTGTGGCTGCATTAATGTGAGTGGGTCTTTTACCAGATTGAAGGCTTAAGATTTCACCCAGCTGAAGAATCTGCTCTTCTCTGGAAGTACGTGTGCAGTAAGAGCTTGTGAGTAGCAAGCAAAGGAATTCAAGTCAATGAATTTATTTAACAATCTTAAACTGAGTGGAATTATTGCAAGCCTGGTTTTCAGTAGAAGCCTAAAAACTCTAGTTCTCTAAATCCTGCTGAGAGATGGTGTTTTCTTTGAAGCAGCTGCATCCATAGTGCTGTTTCATTTGGGTTAGATCTTCCCACATCTTCTGTTTTGTATCAGCTGTGACCCATATGGAAACACAAAAAAAGCCCATTTTTCAAGCATTCCTGCAGCATATGAAGAACTGATCATGAAAGAACTGTATGACTGGGCAACAAAAGGAAGCACTGGGCCTCTAAATCAAACCTTTAGGTTGGAGGGATTGATTCAAGGAAAGGATCAGTGAGATAACAGTGAGATTTCCCACGGCAAGCCCAATGTTCTGGATATAAATAACAAGAAACAATTCTTTTCAAGTAAATATAAAACTGCTGGCCTTATTTAATAAAAGTGTAATGAACATGTTGTGTCTTTTCAGGAAGAACAAGAGGCACGGGCTAAAGCTGAGAAGATTAAACTTGCATTGGAGAAAATGAAAGAAGCCAAAATTAAAAAGGTGGGACTTAAAATAGTGAAATGCTGCCATAATAGCTTCTGACAGAATATCTGTTGTCATTAATCTCAATAGTAAAGTTCTTACTAAGATCATTAGTCTTTTTCATATTCTGCCTTTAATTTGAAACAAACATCAGCAGATATCCTGTGGGGCTGTCTGGTCATCTGAGTGTACCGCAGGCTGTAGGAGAACACTACTTCTGAGGGTCTTAGTGCACTTGAAAGGCTGGATCTACTTTTTTTTTCAGTGTTGGGGCAAAGTCCACAGTACTGATATATTGCTTTAGAGAATGTGAATGTACATAGAAATGTTGCTTACTTGCACTGTGCTGATTCCAGAAGTATTAAACGTCATTTTTGCAACGGGTTTAGAGACAGCAAATCCTAATTAAATAAATTTGCATGTTATTGTAAATTCTTTCGTGGCAATGAAGTAGTTTACAAAAATACCAGAGCTGGCTTTAGAGCAAGAAATATGAAAATAGAAGCTTCCAGACAGTGTCAGTTCTGCAGTGTGTTGTATAAATATGCCCTGTCATTACAAGCGAGTTTCCAAATCTGTACCCACTGCAGTAATGCTCTAACGTGTAGCATAGGGATATGCTACAACTCCAGCTGAGCTGTAGATATTCAGGAACTCTGAAAAAGTGGGTGCAAAGGAAAAACAGTTGTGACATTTCGGTTGTGCTCAAACAGGAGATGGGAAATGCCTGGAAGGTCTTCCAAAAAGGATTCCGTGCTTCCAATAAATATGAGGGTGTCTGGACTTGAGATGGCTCCCAAAGACTTTTTTGTTTCTTTTTGCATACTGAATATCTGAAACCAACAAGCAGGAGTAAGACTATTACTTCTTAGAATCTACTTTGTTGTTAAGTTCCATGTATAATGAAATTACTGTGTTGTATTTGAATTCCAAGAAAGTTTGAAGACTAAAGAAAGTTGCTCTTTTCAGTTTTCCAAAAAGATGGAAGTTGCCTGCATGTTTCTAAGCATTTGAAACACTATAACCAGACAAAAATCTCATTTTCCCCAAATGTGTTTTAGATTATGCATGTACAACATTTCTTCTCTATAGTATGTGCTACAGCTGAGCTGCTTATTTTACACATGGATATATGCAAGGGTTGGAATCAGAGCACGTTCCCTGGTTTTATTTGTCTTTCCTTTGTAGGGTACAGTGCATTTTGTCTCCTGGGAATCTTTACTTTCTGCTTTTACCTCAACTTCAACAGAAATTCTTTCGGTTGCCCCAAAGCCTCTTATACAACTGTTGTAAAATAAGGGGATATTTAAATAAGATGACATGAAGAAGCCCTCCCAATTCACCAGTTTAGTTTCATGCTCTGTGTATAGCTTCTGTAGACAATGTTCTTTTGTTTTCAGTACAAGGAGAGGAATTTAAATACCTCAATGTTTTCCTCATTTAAAAGTAAATTATTCCTGTCCACATTTCTAGCCTTCTTTAAGGACATGCTATCCTTTAGCCATGGTTACCCTACCAAGCAATTTCCTTAACTGAGTATCTGGTAAATTTAGGGATTTCTCTGTATGGTGACTTTCTCTCCACGGAAGTTTCACCTTTCCTGAAGTCCTGCACAGGACCAAGTTAATTTCCCTTTTTCAAGAAAAGATATTTATTTTGGTGGCAGCGCAATGTGAAAGCTTCCAAGCTTTATTATTCCCGCAGCTCCCAGTGGGACAGGGTGCCTTTGAAACAGTAATAACCTCCTGCCTTAATCTTTCTTATCTGTGCTAGCAGATTCAGACTAGCCTTTCACTTACTTCTGAAATTAACTGTCTCCTTGTGACCCCTTGCTCAGCTGGTTGTCAAGGTGCACATGTACGATAACAGCTCAAAGTCGCTGATGGTGGACCAGCGGCAGGTGACACGGGATGTTTTGGACAATCTCTTTGAGAAAACCCATTGCGACTGCAACGTGGACTGGTGTCTCTATGAAATGTACCCGGAGCTGCAAATCGGTGAGTGATGCGGTGATGGGGTCCTGTGGGAACATGGAGCAGATAGGTGCTGTGTATCCTATGGTGTGGGCAGGCTCGGAAGGTTGATTAGTAACATTTTTCCTCCCCTTGTGCCAATTGTATGTGAGGTTTTGCAGCTGTGAGACTTTACCTGACAGAAGGGACTGCAAATGCTGCCTGATGGCAAAGTGGTGGTGGTATGGAGCATCCTGAGGGGAAGCTGCGGGAAAGCGCTCAGGCTGTTCTCGCGCAGGAATGGAGCCCTCCGATCCCCAGGGCTGCTGCCTGCAGGAGGCTCCCTGCACGCTCCTTCCCATCACTCAAATTTACCCAGCACAGAAGGGCCACAGGAATTTTACTCTGTTTGTCAAAACCCTGATGGGCTTACTCACACAAGTGTTCAGGCAGCTCTGCGAAGGAAGGTGCTAAGGGTGCTAAGGGTCTGTCAGCAGTCCAGCAGTACTGGACAAAGAAATGCTGCAGTTTAATGAGGGAGTCTGAGAAGCATTTCAGTCACTTTCCATGTGTTTCACTTGCTAGAGTCATATGAAGTACCTAATGTGGCCTCCAAATCCCTAGGAAGCAGCTGTGCAAAACTGGTGCATTTTTGGTGCACCATGATGAGTTTTGTCTCAAATAGGCACTGAACATGAATTAACACTGGAGCATTCTCTTGTTGCCAGTTATTTTAGAACCCTTTCTATTGACAAGGCTGAAAATACATTCACATCAGAAGGAAAAGGGACATTGCTGAAACTTTCTTCCACAGTAGCATTTGACCTAGAGAACTGGAAGTTATATTTGATCCAAAGAAACCAGGAATTATCAGTCTTTTGCGTTCTCAGTGTACATACTTCCAGGACAGATGTAAAAATGGACAAAGAAAGTTAAGCATCAGTATTGCTCTAAAAGAATCCCGGGAATAATGATTCTACAACACTAAAAGAAATGTAAAAAATGGTTTGGAAAAAGCCTGACTTTTCCAAGTCAGGAACCAGCAGATACTCATCTGTTTGTAAGAAGTTCAGAAATAATAACTGTCAATGAGTCTTTCTACTCCATTAAAATGACATATGAACCAATATTTTTTTTAAAAAAAAGTTAAAAATTTTAAAAGATTAAAAACTCTTTAGTCTCATTTAATGTTGGTTACTTTGCACTGTACTAATACAATTTTATTCAAAACGAGAGTAATTCTTTACAATTTTAAAAGCCAAGAGAGAAGATGCATAGGGAAGGGAATAAATCAGTAGGAGAAAGAAAAAGTCTGTGAATGCCCAAGGCAAGTGCCTGCTCCGTGGTCTAAATGAGCTGGGAATGGAGCCCTTCTGTTTGCAGAAGCAGATTTGGATTTGGATGAAGTGGTGCATACTCTTTCTTCTGCTTCCAATAGGCAGCAAAATGCAGTTCAAAATTATAACACTGTAGCTATTCTTTATTCCTCTTACTATCCTTGGCAGTTCCAGATAGTTTTATTACTGTTAGCGTGCCTAACAGACAGTCTTTGCTGGTCTTTCCTTTTTATATGCTTCCTGTGCTAGAATCTAAGAGAAGAAAATTACATGCACTGTAAAAGCAAATCTAGCAAATATTCTAGGCTTGTGAATTGATATGCCAGCAGATCCATGACAGAATATGTCTACTCATTCTGGGAGACAATTGTTGCAATTAAAAAAAGCTATACTTTTAGATTAATTGCATGTTTTAAAATATCATGAATATTTTCAGTAGTGAGATGGTGATGTAACACTGGGTGGTAAATATTTTGTTGAAGAAAGTAAACTATCAACTTAAAAAAGACCCACTTAGTGATGTTGTGATTCTACCTTTAATACAACAAAAGGCTGGGACTGGAAATCAAACAAAGCTGGATGTGACAGAAATTGCTCCTAACTAAAGAACACATGATGAGAGAATAAAATTTTGCCTCCTTACTGCTTACTCCCACATTCGCCTTTCTTTGATCCATGATTTGGCATTGACATATAGGACAACATGTGCACTAGATCTATTCCGTACCACCTAAAGGTTTGCAGTCTAGTATTTTTCTCCTGTAAAATATTTCTCCATCTAAATGAGAAAGATGAAGAGATATTGCTGAAATGAAATTTCTACCTTTTTTTATATACATTTTATATATTTAAGCACATTATCAGAACTTACAACATTTTAAGGGTAATTGCATGCCATTCCCTCTGTCCTCAGAATCCCAAATCTTGTTTGATTACTTAGTACTGCACTATGAAAGAATTAAGTAAACAATTTAGATGCTGTTAGTGAATTTATTGCCTCAAAATTAATATAAATTAAGTCATTGCATTCTTTCTATTCCCCAGTGTAATTACTCTAGGTAAGTAAGTTTGCTCCTATATCTTGGGAAGTATTTTATAGTTATCCTGGAATACAAGCTACTGTTTACCCTTCGAGTCATTGCTTGGGCTTTTTGTAGTATTTCCAGTTTATTGCAGAAATATTAATTGTTAAATGAAAAGTATTATTAACACAAAATAAGTAGGGTAACAAAGTTTGTGTTGTTCAGAAACTGCAGTTTACGTATGATCTGGCCATGGTGTTAGTCTGTAGTTCATAAAAGTTGGCAGTTGTTTAATTCCCAAAAGCTGGTTTTGAGGGGTCACACTGAACTCCTGACAAAATAACAAGTCGTATTACAGAAAGCTCATAAATACATGCTGTGTTATCTTCTTTTACACTAAGCCAATCAAGCCTGTTGAGAAATGTGGTCAGCAGAGACCACTGAAAAGGGAGTACAGCTGCTCATAGGGAACTGCCAAAATCATATTGAAACTTAGACCTGGGTATTTTTTTTTTCCACAGATAATGAATTTGTAGAGAAATGCAGTTGGTTCCTTCCAAAATTGCTTGGTGAAATCAGACTGACATCCTTTTATTTCCAAAGGGGAAAAGGGACTGTAAATTACTTCATAAAAACAAAACTCCAGAAGGAGAGGTCAGGAATTCCCTAATGCTAACCTGGTAGCTTTTCTAGGTGACAAAATAAGGGATAGAACTGACATGAGGTCTCCCACATCTCTGGTGAGGTTTTTAACTGTTGATATGCTGAATGAAAGAGTAGATCTTCGCATTGGTTTATCAATTTACCTTCCTATTTTCTTAGTTCTACTAGTTCTACTGGTTTTAAATGTGGTTGCCTGAAAGAAAAGATTTTATTCTGAGTGCATAGCCTTCTTCCTGGTGGCAAAAAGCTATTTTTCACTTGTTTCAGTAAGTAAAAAAATTAAGAAAACTAATTTTCTCACAAAAACATCGAAACCATTGAGGGACATGGGTGTAACCCTCCTCTCCTGTCAGGACACACTTTCTACCATTTACAGTCTCTCAGCAGCAGCACAGAAATGCAGGAGGACTCCAAGAAGATGCCAGTGCTGCATAAAGCATGGTCTGTAGCTGATTTGTGCTTCCACCAGGCGCTGTTTCCATGTGGTTGTGCTCTTTGAAAAGAGGGTTAGGCTCGCCAGTTCTGGACGAACATCAGCTAATGTTTTCACTCAGAAACAGGAATTTTCTGCAGCCTTGGGAGGGGAGAGAGCGAGTTTGAGTGTCTTACATGATCTTTTTTTGTCTCTCCAGAAAGGTTTTTTGAAGACCATGAAAATGTTGTTGAAGTGCTGTCAGGCTGGACTCGAGATACTGAGAATAAGATTCTATTTTTGGAAAAAAGTGAAAAATATGCTCTATTTAAAAATCCCCAGGTAAGAGAACAAGATATTTGGAAAAGAGTCTGCATTATGTTATGTAGTCCATATGTTGCATATTACCCTATTGGTTTGCTCTGTCAGTTCTAAATTATTGAAAGCAAAATGCATACTTTCAGCAAAAAAAGTCACCAAAAAGTTGAAGTATGTGAAAATTAGTTTTTTCTGTTCCTTTCTGTTAATATTTTTAAAGCCATGTCTGCAATGGTAAAAATAAGGCAGATATTTCTCCACTGGTACAAGCTTTTGCTTAAGCACAGCTCTCAGACTTGAAGTGAGATGGGACAGTGGTAAAAACCTGAATTTTGTCAGTGCTGTAGTATCCACCACTGTTTCCACAGATGAGCATTGGCATTTCCTTGCAGGTCCAACTTTCCAGTTGCACTTGAAACTAACATGAAAAGAATGCTGAGTACTAACGAGAAAGTTTACCTGAAATGCTGGAAAGAAGACTTTGGTAGCCAGGACTCTGTGTACGTTGACTCTAAAATGAGGACGTGCACAATGACAACTTCAAATTATACAGCATATATATATATAGATATATCATTTCTTTCTGGTTATGTGCAATAGAAACCATGTTTACAAAGACTATACAGGTGCTGGATTCTCTGGTGCTGGATTTTTTTTGCTTTGTCAGATATCTGTTAGCTCACTTTTAATATCTGGTTTCATCCTGAGGACAGCAAGGCAAAGGTGAGCAATCCTTCACTGCAGGAAAAAAAGAGTAAAATATATAATTTGGCAGCAAAGCTCACTCAGCTGTTCAGCTGGGAAGGTTTTTTTTCGGTTGAGCCATTGCTTCAAATAAAACCTGCAGAGAGGAAGTTTCCTTCATTCACATAGCAAGTAACCACAGAAGGAAAAGAAAACTTACCCTGCAGCGTACATGGATTCATGTTGACTTTTTTAATACTAAACAGCTAAGGCCAGGTTTGGAAGTAAAATATACATGACGGCTCAGGATATCATAGTTTCTAGGGCACATTAAACATAAGTAGTAGCAGTGGTTAGGTGGTATATTTGACTTCTACACCAGTAATGTTATTTGCCAGGGCTCAGGGCATGGTCTGGAAGTACCTTGTGGGGAGCGGATCTTTGGTGGATGCTCCAGCTGTTTTGATTGCAGTGACCATTAGAAATAAAGGTGACCCAAAACAAACTGAAATAAGATCCTAACTCTGTCCTGCCACTCACACTGAGCTGATTCAGGACATGTTTGCAGTCCTAGAGCTTCAGCACCTCTGTGATAAGCCCTAAAGGGAACAACTTAGGGGGAAACTGCCTCAGTCGTGACCATAACACTGTTTTGGCAGTGATAGCATCTAACCACCTGTCAGGCTCAGTAAATTCACACAGTGTGAGGCGTACGGAACGGTGCAGTCATATCAGCACTACTTCCTTTTGGCAGAAAATAATCAGTATTGTACAGCCAGAGCTCATGCTGGATTACAAATCAAGTAAAATGGAATATACAATCTGCAGTGAGTCTCGGAGTAAATCAATGCAGAGGCCGAGTTGGAGGTGGCAGAGCACGTGACTATGTAGCTACCTACTTACAGAAACGGTTGTGCAACCAGGGGAAGCTGAACTCCAGAGCTCTGGTGCTGTGCTCTTACACGGCCGGCCTCTTCCTGCCCCTGCTCGGGTTATGTCGGGGTTGCTTCATGAGCTCGTTCGGGCCGTACGGAAATTGCAGAGTGCTTTCTCGCTGGCCAGCAGCACCGGCCTTACTCGCTGTGCTCCCATTTAGTGCTCCTTCTGTCACAGGGTTTCTGCGGGGATGAAAACCTCAATTTGGTAACTTGTGATTTATATTTTCTAGAAGAAAAAGGCAATTTGCAAGGTTGGTCAGACACCCACGATTTATTTGTAGACAAATTAGTGATTTAATTAGTGCTTTTAAAAAATCCAGTTATAAAGATATCCAGATGCTTTGCTAAAACACAGCACCACCATCAGCACCAGTGGAGCTCTGGAAGAGATCTGTGATCTGTAATATTCCTCATGTCTTTTAATACCACTAGAACTAGACATGTAGCTGATATAGAATAAACAATAATTATTTAAACATTTCATTTTCTAAAGCACAACTAAGATTATGAAATACAGGAGTTATCCTCCATTTCTCTGCTTGCAACATATTGCTCAGCTTCTGCCAGTAGCTGTTTACAAAAGATGTCACTCTCGTCATGCAGGTTCTCTCCAGTATTTATCGCACCTTTGTTTCTGAGAACAAATTTTGAAAGCATTTGGAATGCATTTTGAGAAAAAGCTTTGGCAGAGCCCACGGTCTCTTCTTCTTCTTCTTCACAAAGCCAGGCACATTTTCACCCTCTCCTCGCTGGAGTGTAATTTACCCCGCAGGGAACTCACAGTAAAAGACTGTGCTACAAATGGCATCCGTGACTCATCTATAGAGACAGCAGGTCACAAGTCCATGAACAAAGAGTGAAACAAAAATATGTATCAGGACACGTGAAAATAAAGAAAACCTTTATAACGTGGGAGAGGTGACGCTCTGTCATGGAGTGCAAGGATGCTATGCTGGCCTTTGAAATGGAAGGCTGTCAGGTTTCAGCACCTCTTTTCAAAGAACTCAGAGTAATTCTCAGCTAAAAGAAGCTATAACAAAATGAAAAATATAGGAAACACGTTTGTTTCATTTGAGTAAGGTTACTTGTAAGGTACAGCTGAATCTAAACTCCTGACTCTAAATGTTAGTCATGTTTTTAAATGACTGCATATTTGATTTTTGCTTACAAGATTTTTCATTTTCTGTGTTTCTCTATTGCTGGTAGGAGCAGACAAAAAAATGAAACCATGTAAATGACACTACATGCATGTTCTGTACAGTATTTGTACAGAACTTTTTTGTAAATATTTACATAAATTAGTAAAAATGCAGATACACTGAGTGCTTTTGGCTTCTGCTCCCCAATTGGTAAACCAAGAGCAAAAGCTGTATCCTCCAACAGAGAATGCAAACACTGAGTTCACATTTTGTTTTTTTCCCCAAACACGATTACTGAGCAGTATGCATATGGATATCATAGAATCACAGAATGCCTAAGGTCGGAAGGGACCTCTAGAGGTCATCTAGTCCAACCCCCCTGCACACGCAGG